>MU912587.1:24626-35692 GCA_036418165.1 Cooperia oncophora
GACGCCGCGAATATTTCATCCCCACTTTACCTTTGTATATTTTTTGATTGTTCTTATCCATTTGAATGATATGTGTAGAAGCGACCCAGAAGTAAAAGTAGAAGAACAAACAAGGTAAAAGACAGGAAAAGTGTTGCTGTAACTGATACATTTTCGCGCGTTGTCGCGTGCAACTCAGCGGGATGCCCGCTTCTCACTGCCGAAAAAAAATAGGGTAGTGCTGATTATTCTTGAGGGAATTCAAAGGGTCTAGAAAAATCTCGAACATTCACAGAAACACTGTGGACTGCACAGCTAAGTGTACGCCTTAAAATTTTTTTGACGGCAAGCTTTACTAGACAAAAACTAAATAAGTTACTGATGTTAGTTTGTTCTGTATGATGAGTAGAGTGAGAACAGAATCACCGAGCAATGTGGAGCGAATTAGACCAGCAAAGAGAAATAGTGAAAACAGTAGAACTTACCGTGTACATCCCCTGATAATCTAGCTTAATTGATTACAAAGCGTGCACAACTGAATACAGGCTCACTGATCGTGAATGTGTTCAAGATTTTTTCTAGACCCTTTGAATTCCCTCAAGAATAATCAGCACTACCCTATTTTTTGGAGTAGAAGACGCATCCCGCTGAGTTGCACGCGACAACGCGCGAAAATGTATCAGACACAGCAACACTTTTCCTGTCTTTTCTCATGTTTGTTCTTCTACTTTTACTTCTGGGTCGCTTCTACACATATCATTCAAATGGATAAGAACAATCAAAAAATATACAAAGGTAAAGTGGGGATGAAATATTCGTGGCGTCCGAAGCGAATGTGCGTCCTACACATAAGTGCGTTCTATACTCCAGTAAACAATGGTCATTAAAAAGTGTTTCGTGGAACACTTGCAGCTACTCAAAATACATCCCGAAGTCTACCTCGCACCCGTTTTTTTTTCAAGGCGTCCCGTCATTAGGGTTTTTTGGTTTTTTGATATAGCTAATGTGTGCTTAGCTTCTAAGAATATCTGTCATCGCGGAGCCCCGCTCCTCCCTTTTTTCTTGCTACTTCTTGCTTTCCCTTCCTTACTTCCCTCTCTCTGTTCCTTCCCTCAAATGTTCCCTCAAATGTTGCAATGAGAAAGTACCACGGACTCTCGCAGCGAGAGCATGTCTGGTGGACAGAGGCCCCTTTACCATGCGCTTGGATGTCTCTCCCCTTCATTTATCTGGGCGCAAGCAGGTCTGAAATCAAATTTATAGTCTCAAACACTGCTTAAAGACAGCCCCCGCGCTCAAGTAGTCGTCCTTCCTTGTGCAGGTAGTTCAGCCCCCAAGCTAGATACTGTCCCACTCTCGCGACTCCACAGCGAGCTACAGCCGCTCAAAGTTCTAGTTCTAACGCCCGTTGGACCGCCCCACTTGCTAGCTGCCCTCTGACGGCCGCTCAGTTGTTCTTTGTTGGGACGGCGGGCATTAATCGGAACTGCATGTACTTTTTGCTGACCGCGCTCGTGCCCATAAATAATTCTGCTCTCCTTCATCACATTTTATTGGGAGCACATACAGTCAACTGCAACCCATCTCGTAAGGTAAAACGCGTAAAAATCACGAATGATGCAATTTCTGTGGTGCAAAAGCTCGACATGCACCAAAAGCTGCACACTGCACGTAACCCAAATTCGGACGCCAGGTTTTTGAATTTTTCCTTTTTTCAAGTGTTTTTCGTTCGTGTCTTTGTTGTTTTTCATATTCTTTTCTTTGAATGGATGTTGTCCACTACTGGGAAATGCCATAAAGCGATTTGTGAGCCAGGGGTTGCCCACGGACCGCAGGGCGGTGTAACTGTAAGGGAGCAATTTTGTTTGTGGTGTTCTTGAGGGCTCTTGTTGCTTTTTTCCTTCATTGAGGAATTACTCAGCTACTGTTTCATAATTGATCAGCAATTATCCTTGACACTTTTATCGCGGGAGCTGTCTTTAAGGCTTATATTGTTGTTCTATTCGTTCTGCTATGCGTTTAATCAACTATGTGAACCGCATAGCTCAACTATAACTTATACAAGATTTATAGTAGAAGCGAGCCTTCTCCAGTATGATAAAACATTGACAGGAGCTGCTTCCAGCACTCCAAGAAATTATTGTAGATTTCCTTGTATTTCGTATCATTCCTGTCGCTGAATTAGTGCCTCCGATTTTTTCATTTGCACTTTCGCTGAGGGACTCGTTTCATTACGATCCTTTCCAAGAGCGTTACTTATCACAAGAATTCCCGAGCTAGAAGTCTTTTTGGCTTTTGATATGCTATGCGATTGTATTTTATATTGGCACTTCATGTCATTATCTTACTTTACGAACTAAGAGAATAGCATGGGAGCCTCCTCTTCTAATGTCCTGAGTCACGAGATCGATATCTCCTTTTCGCTTTGGCACGTAGTCCTATTCTTCTACTCTGCTAAGTTGTAGACTATAAACGCAAGTTCAACATGCGCTTTTAGATCGCGCTTTTAGATCTGAGTGTTCAAAGTTAGTGTTTGATTGATCTGTTCCACTTTGTTTTTTCAGCAGTAGCACATTTCATGAATTTCTCCTCAATTTACTAGAATGCTAGTTTGGTAGGGTACCGCTCATGCAGCACGCTGAAAATGGGCTGCTCGTTAAATATTCTGAACTGGATGCGGTCCGCAGTGGGGTCTTGCTCCTATTCTCGCTCTCCTGAACAACCTACATTTTTAAGCGGTGTTAATTTGCAGTTAATTGACCCTATAAACTTCCAAGTTCTGCAGCGCTATTCGCTCAAAGGCGTAGTTTGTTACTCGTTCCCACCCCTATAGGCGAAAACTAGTAATGTCAGCGGAAACCGATCGGAAACGCTACGGGGAGGTGTGATTCATCCATCAGCTTCATCTGGGATCCTTTTTAGCTATCTACAGCTTGATCTTTGGCGATTTATGACCAATGAACGCTTATGCATGAGTACTCAACGAGTCGTAGCGCAATGCTCGTCATGAGTTCGTTCTATGAGTTAATCTTTGACATTCCAGGGAAAGCACAGATAGTAGCGGAAGAACTGTAGTGGAATAGCCGAATAAATAATGTCGTGGATAGTTTTCGGCCCATGAGAGCTTTTTTCTCAACATTTGTCCTCTTCACCTCATGGGAAGGGGCGTGGAGATTACTTATTAATATGTTAATGAAATTATTCAAGAGATATGTGCGTGAACGTTAGTGAAACTGCAAAAGGTAAGGGAGTAAGAGTAGAATGAAGACTTGCAGGGCACGTCATGATTGAAAGATACTCAGTGAGAGGGGTCGTTTTAGGTCTCCCAGATAGGTCCACATGAGAAGATGTGGGAGTTCTGGGAGTAAATGGAGTTCTTACCTGCCGTTAGTTTTATACCTTTCTAGATAATTCCGACCGACGAGATTCTTCCGGGCAATTGAAGGTTAGAGAAGGTAAATGGATACGTGAAGTCAGACTCTTAGGTTGAAGAGGGCCGTTCTAGAATTAAAGAGGGGAGTGGGCTAATGGGAGAGAACCGTGAGGCAAGTTTGCCAAGTCGTGTCCTGCTTGACTGGGGGCTTTACTGGGAGCTGACGTCGTGCCTCCAGTAAAGCTCAGTGGAAGGCTACAGCAAAATATAAGCCAGAATATGAGCAGAACTATCTTATATGATTTCAGCTAAGAAATCTTGTACTGGCCCGATGTTCATCGAGGGTCATTCTAGATGAAAGTAGGTTGTTTCAGGCAACAAAATTAATTTAGCGAAATATGCTATAAGATCAAAATGTGATCTGCTGTGCCTTTGCTCGAAACTTCTCCCATTATGCAGTTCTAGTATTCGCCAGTGACATCTGTTAGTTGTATATCTATTGCGCTTGGTTCTTATACGGTGAAACAGATCTTGAAAGAAGTTTTTTATCGCTGATTCGAAACATTACATGAAATGAGCGCAAATTATCATGAGCACTTTACTGTGACTATTAGTGAATTGACTGATGACTGTTATTGTCTATATTTCACTTTTTAGAAGCGCATGGAGGAGTTGAAACGGCATCTTGACCGAATGAAGTTCCACATAGGAAAACTTGAGGTAGACCTATTATTCTGTTATTCGCTTAGTTATTATTGAGCTGACACTTGTGTAGTATACTTACCTTAATAAGAAGGTCCCTTTTAGATATTGTCCCAGTAGATTCAGAACTAAGTTTCTGAACAACTTCAATTTTTCTTGACTGGAGACTTGGATCTTCTCTACATTGTCGTGGAAGTTCAAAAGCTGCTCAATTGCTTCTGAAATCCTTTTTTTGTCAAAGTGGGATCTCCCTCAGTTGCCCAAGAACTTCTAGATCGGTCCTGTGCAGTGTAGTTCGAGGTTCTCTGGGCATTTAAAACAGCGTTGTGTCGTGAAAGGTTGGGTTCATACAGAAGGGCTTAAAAGAGTCGCGGAGTCCGCTGAGAGAGAACGTATACAGATCTGCCTTGAGAACCTGACGAATCACGAAATTTGGAGAATCGGGGAAAAGCAATTGGTAGAAGTAGAATGCCCAGCATACTTCCGTGGGTTTTGAGAAAACAGAATTCAAATCAATACGTGTAGATCTATGGATTCCGTACTGCCGGTTCACCTCAGTCAATGTGTAAGATTGCGGAAATACTTGGCCAACAGTTGAAAACTGATAAAACTGATTATGTTCCTGAGACAAGTGCACGCCATCGCTTTGTGATCATTTCCTGAAAAATACGACCCCCCTAATTCTTTCCTCAACCCCCCCCCCTCCCCATGCTACCTACCACTTTCCTAGATTTTTGAACTTCCTACCACTTTTTCCATTTTTTCCCGAAAAATTTTCAGTTTTTCTGCCAAGAATTTTCCGTCGAGGGGGGGAGGTCGTCAGGAGTTTGACACTAGCTTTTCAACTATCGAAAATAGTAGTTATATAGATCTCTGGCAGTCCCTCTCTCAACAACGGCCAAATACGACCCCCCTCTTTATACCGTCCGTGAAACAAGAGAAATCAACTACCTTTTCCTCCCCCCAAATACGACCTCCCCTCCCAAGCGGTCAAATACGACCCCCCTCCAGTTGTGATCATCACAACGATGGCATGCCCTGCCTGGGACGTTATCGAAAGCGGCATATTGCCCCCTTCTATCCATACATATAAAGCAGAAGGCTGAAGTACTGGCTTTTTGAGTGGTGATATTGTAACAAGTGGAAGTGGTATACCAAACTTACTATTCGCGGGATAATTTGAAGGAAAACGGTGCAAAGAAAAAGTTTTTATTGGAAACCCATTTTGAGTTCTGAATAGGAATTAGCGGCGAAGGAGAAAAAGGGAAAAGAGGTTGTGAATTTGACTTTTACAAACGCTATGTTGCTGTTGTCATAGGTTTGCATGCGAATGGTAAACAATGAGTCTCTGGAGTCTAAGCGTGTCATGGAAGTGCTGAAAGATCCGTTGGAAATGTATATCGAAGCGCTCGATCCAGATTACGAAGGAGATGCGGACGAGTTGGATAATCTTGATCCGGAAGGTGGCTTTATTTTGAATTTTCAAATGTTGACCAACTGGTGATCGCGATTTTGTATAGCCCTTTGTAAAATGTTCCCTTCTAGATGCCTATGAAGAGTTGGATTTGGTTGCGCTGAGTGCCCAAATTGGAGGGATACAAATCGGTCCGCTTGATGAAGAGAAGGAGAACGGTGCGTTTGAAAGAAAACTCCATTAGACACAATGATTTACTCGCCGTTTCAAGGTCATGACAATGGGTCAACTCATGATAGTTCTGGTGGCGATGATGGCGTTTCCCGAAGTGGTGGTTCGCGACATGGCAGTCAAGACACACCTGCTAGTCCTGCCCCACGTAGGACCGTGGCCGCAGCTTCTGTCCCAGTCACACCCGCAAAGTTAGCGAAGTTAGTTAATAATACGCTGCAGAGCGGCATACCTAGAGCACTTGAACACCTCTTAATCTCTTCAGAGATGGATCGGTGGACACTGGACAATTAAACTCATTGAGTGGTGTTAATCAAGCTACGCCTCCTCCACCGCCTCCTGGCATTCCGTATAATAGTGTAGCCGCAGGACGTATAGCTGCTTCATCTTCAGCCACAAACGCTAGCATTTCAACTATTTCACCGACTGCCAATGCCAATGTAGCCAGTACAAAGACGACCGTTATCGCCACGTACGCATCCATCCCTTTTTGTATATAGTCTTGTTCGCTGCGCAAGAAGGGACGAGTCAAGCGAGATGGTTTGGCGCGACGCCAAACCCATTCTCTGCCGGTTATTCAAGCGAGCAAGAGACTGCAGTTAGTGCAGAACGAATGATAGGAACGACACGACCCACACTTGTCGCTTGCTCGCTTCAGCAACTAGTGGAAATTGGGTTTGGCGCCGCATCAAACCCATCCTGCCTGACGCGCCTCTCCACACGAAGCGAATAAAACTGTAGTCCGCAGTTTACACTTAAGCTGGTTTTTCAGAAGACCCGGTGCAAATAGTACTGGTGGCGTCCAGTTAGTTCAGCTAGTCACGTCCACATCTACGCAGCAGAATTCAACAAGCGTCCAGGATGATGATGCCAGCTCTACTATTTCAAGTCAGAACGAGGTGAGTGAACTGATATCGTCCTGCGTTTGCTTATTCTTATGAGTTATCGATCAGTTTCATTTCTATCGAATCAGTTTTGATTATAATCTAGAAAGTAGCCTGCTTGAGTGCATTCATAGGATAACAGGGTGAGAGTATCTGCACAATTAAAATGTGCATAATCTTCATTTTTCTGTTATTTTTTCAATTTTGCCCATATAAGGTCTTAAAGGGGTTCAGGGTGGTGCCATATCTTCGGCCGAGGCTACGCTGAACATCCAAGATGATTCCATTGCATCGACAACATCGACTTCCACAACCGCGAATGGCACATCGTCAGAGGTGCTGCTCGTGAGAAATCGTAGTAATAGTGTGCTATCAAGAGTGGGGTCGAACACTGCTCACAAGATTTCACGTTTTTCGAATGCAGAAAATGTATCGACCCTACGACTGGAGAGACGTGTCGTGATGTCTCTGTAGATATATATAGAAGTAGATGCAGAAGTAGTTATGAGGCATGTGCTGACATTGGCCGTTTATTTTTTGTTTTGTGTTATGCGCTAGTGAATGTGCGCTGATAGAGGTGATGTGATTGTGAAGCTTGTTCCTTATTTTGATATCGCCATCGTTTTCTGAAAATTGAAAACATTATGGTAAATTTCAAGAATCCATCGCTGAGCACTCCAACTGCGACAGCCGCACAGCATTTCGCATTCACCAACGAACTGTACGCGGCCAATGAGGTACGCCTGTACTATGGATGACCCTTTTATTATTTGCTTTAAACGCAATAACGACTGGAAAGGAAAAGTTGAGCTGCTGGGTTCAGTGAGCAGTAGAAGCATTGGGAGTCTATCAAAGACGAACTGTTATTTTTTGATAACTGCTGTTTAACGCCGCAGTACGCGATACGAAAGCTATCACAAGAATGCTGAGTTATGGGCAAAAGTCGGACCACGGACGGGATTCGAACCCGCATCTTCTGCTTACCGGGCAGTTGCGGTTCACTGCCGATATCGGCTCATCACGTTGAACGTGTGAGTGCTGTAAGGCCATGGCACAAATAGCCATGAGCTGAGTGGTCAATTAGTGGTCCTCGGTAGCGTAGCTGGTGGAAACGCCAACTGCCCGTGTAAGCAGAAAAATTGCGGATGGTTCGAATCCCGTCCTGTTGGTTACGGAACTTGTGTTCAAAGAGAAACTGTTTATCTTCCTCCGTCATTGTCGTCTTAGCACCTTTGTGAAAGTGAATGTGTCCGTTAGTCAGTAACTGTACTCATTTTCTTACCTCGCTCACAAGTGTCGGGAGACGGGAACGAAGGATGAATGGATACCGCCGTATGGGTCTTTACAGTCGTTCCTGGCTCAGAAGGTATCAGAGGCACCTGGGTAGGTCATACGCACGTCTATCCCTCCACTCGTGCCTTTCAAACGAAGAATATTCACACGCACTACTGGTGCCAGCTGAAGAAAACCTCGTCTACCTTCTTGTTGCTCGTCTTTGAAGCGAGTATACAGTTGTCTTCAGACGGGATGAATGAGCTTCATTGAATTGTATCTAGAAACGTTCCTATCTATATAGACCTCTTTTTTATTAATAATGTAATTTAAAATTTTTATGTACTTAGTTTGTACTTTTATAATGATTGAAAACATCGATGTCAAAAACTGTGGTATGATTTACTTATATAAAAATTTTTAGAATTGAACTTTGTTCTTATTTTTTATTTTTTTATATTTTAATAATTATTTATATATACCTGTACTTTTTATTTTTTTATATTTTATATAATATTATTTTATTTATTTTATTTTTTTAATTCAAGAGGTGCCCTTCAAGAGGTTTGTTTTTGGTTCATTTTCACTAATATTTTATTTAATTTTATATATATATTTTATTTTAATTCCTATCAATTTCAATTTTTTTCTAATGAAATATGGCAGCTTCGGTAGTGTTCTCTGTGGCATAGAAGCCAGTGTGCTTTTTCCGTAGAGGGTAGGAGGAAATCATGTTGGTTAGAGAATGCTCATAAGCACGTCAAGAGGTGACGCGTGGAATAGCGAGAGATGGGGGGGGGGGGGGCGCTCCATTCCTTATCATCATAGCGAGAACCAGTCATGTAATGTTTCAGAATTACACCTAGAGTCGATTAATGAATTATGTACACCACAAGAAACGAGTTGCCAACGTGACATGAGTCGAACATTGCGCATCACCAATGCAGGCCATTTCAACTGTGCTCTTCTTGTTCCTTCAAACCTTGTGCCCGAGTGTGGACTCGTGCTCGTGCGGATGCCGCAACTCGCTGTCCACTTTCCTATTCAAGCGGTTCGATGAAGTCAGCTTGGCTCTCTCTACGTGAATATAGCGCATTGAGACCTCCTCTCCCTCAGCGGTTATCTAGACCACTCTGAACTTATGGTCTCTTCGATGCCTTGCACCTTATCTTCGTCAGCTCTTGTAAAAATAGAACAGTTACAATTTTTTTTCATAGAAAACTTATTTTGTTCATTTTGCCGTCCTCATTCGAACCACTGTTAGCTTTTTGACGAGAGGGCTTATCAAATGCGAACTTCTACGTTTGTACCTCCTCATATAAATTGAAGTTCTCTCTTACCGTATTGTTGAATTGTTGATATATGAATGTGATAGGTTATTTATTTGGGTGTTTGTGTGTATTTATTTATTTATTTATTTAATGGGCTCGTCGGAGCGCTGCTGCAAATTTTTGGGATTAGTAAGAGCAGACGTACAAAACAGGAATCCGAATAAACTGGGTAGAAAACATACATAAAGCAGTAAAACTGCAGAGAAAGCAATTTTAATGGTTAAGTAAGCGTGGGTTGCGATTTCACGGGATACTGTGCCATCCACTGACATTTTCTCTTCGGCGGTGCATTGTTGCCTGTATGGGATCCTGGAATTAATCGAAATAGACTACAGTATCAGTAAGATTTCTCGCATTTCCGAAACCTCAGCATTAATGAGCACGTATAGCACGTGTTTTCTACTTGTTTTTATATTACCCTATAAGAAGAAGGTAGAAGCGAATGTTTGGGGAAAAACGTACCGTAAGCAGAACTCTATTGCTCTTTTGCCCTATTAGTGCACAGTGATAGAGCGGCATTTACTTAGCTTTTAGAGTGAGCTGGACAATGAAGCATGATAATTTCATTAGTGTAAGATAATTAAAATGGTCAGGAGGTGTAAATTATGGGCTTTCACAGTGCGGAGCGGGTGACAGCGCAGCGAGTAGAAATTTGCTCACTCAGCGTTTTTTAGTTTCGCCATATCGACTCCGAGAGCGTACTGATAAAGTGCGACGTTTTTATGCGACTCCTTAGAAAGTTTTCTTAGTTCCAATTCTATGAGAAATCTGTGGACCACATTCCTTTGGATGTAACTTGTCATGATATCTACGTTTTTTTTATTAGAGACTAAGATTATGCGATCCTGTTGAATTGTTTAATTTGATTTCTCCATTTACTTTTCCCGATGAATCGCATGCCAATCAGATGTTCCCTACACTCTTTTCGCAATCATGATATGGTGCTCAAGCGATAATATTAAGGCTTCTGCTGCGCTGAGTGCTGATGGTAGCACAGCATCCGCCATGGCCGATGTTGTGGAGGGCACGACGCAAAGAACTGTGAGCGAGTCTGGGGGTGGCCGCCGCTCTGGTGATGGTATCGACTTTTTTCTTTGCCTGCTTTCAATCAATTTTTTGAATATTGGCTTTATTCCTTTATTCGTTATTGCTTTTCTGTAATACGGTTTTTGCAGTGACGCTTGATGCTGCCGATGATCCTTTACGGGTACTGCGTTTATCACAGCAAAATCAACAGCCTGCCAATACTGAACCGCAACGGGTAAGTGTCGTTTTGTTTTCTTTGTATTTTTGCTTTTTTGTCTTTTTTATCTTTTTTGTTTTCGTAAGAATCTTGTGCTGATGCAGGAGCTTACCACTTCCTTCAGGCACACATTCCTGCTTGGTTAGGTGCGTCTCCATTGGGTCGTATACCGACTACGAATGAGATGGATATGCAACTAGCCGCATTGGAAGCATCTCTTGCACGCACTCCACTGCCGATGGATAGCGAGCGGCCTCGAACATACTTGCCGAAAATACCATGTCCATGCGCGTCTTACTATCCACAGGTATGTTGCATTCGAACTTTCTTATCTAAACTGGAAAATTGGTCTAAATGATTTATTGAAAGGAGTGCTAGCTTTCTGTCAGTAACGGGGTTCTTTTAACTTGGCTTAAACCGGCCGGCTTCTTGATAGGTAGACCAGCAGTTGTTAGTGCGGTTGAGAATTGAAGGTTTTGCTGTGTTTGCCAGGAATATGAAACACGTTCTCGTGAAGATCATCATAATGCCTTCCTCGCAAGATTGCGCAGCGCAGACGCCTCCTTTGGAAATCTTAGTCCTTTCCGCAAGCATGAAAGATGTACTAATCCCACAGCTCAAAGTGCGTAAAGGGAAG
>MU912589.1:0-12440 GCA_036418165.1 Cooperia oncophora
ATTTGAAATGATATTTATATCGGCTGTAAGGTCTTTGGACGAGGAAACCGTCTTCAATACTTGCTGCGGACCTGCCAGAAAAAGAGCTACGGAGCTTTTTAGGGGGAGAATACTGGCATTCAGTATGAATTGGCGGCGCAAGCTGCTGCGATCGTAGCAGCGCGGCCGAGTGGTTAGTGGGCGTAAGGCTCACGAATGTGTGGTCGAGGGTTTGGATCCTTGATGCGTGTGCTCTTTTGCATTTTTTCGAAAGTGGTCCCTGTGCACTTCAAAGCGATTTTGCATAACTCTTGTGCCTGATAATGTCGTGACGTAATGTTTCTGAAGAATGGAGCCATTGCGAACGATTCCATGGAGAACATTTTTTGACTGTCGACTTCTTTAAATATTTTTAAAGCATATTTTCACACCAAAAGTGCATTCCAACGAATGAGTTTGCCCTGAAAATGACTTTATTCTCCAAACGACATGACTGGAAACCGAATCCGAAACCGCACGAAGTTGTGCGCAAAGATGAGTATAGTTGGAAAATGCTCTCAAATGACGTGGCGTTGATGTGACAATCATGCTGGAGATCGTGATGGGCAAAACCTTCATTCATCGCTCACATAGTGTTGAAGGATGTTCTATCCCAGAGTGGTGCTTTTGCACCTGCTGGAAGTTCTCGGCTCGTATGACAATCTCTATAGCCGTGAATGTTCTCCATGAAATCGTTCACAGTGGCTATACTAGTTCAGAAACATTACATAACGACATTATCATGCACAAGAGTTATGCAAAATCGCTTTGAAGTACACAGGGATCACTTTCAAAAAAATGCAGAAGAGCACGCATCAAGCATCCAAACCCTCGATCACGCGTTCGTAGAGGGCCCTGAAGACGTCACACCCTGCGCCACGTGCTACGACATTCGCATGCAAGCATTACGCGCCGCCATTCCGTACTGAAGTGCGCAGTATTCTCCCCCTAAAAAGCTCCGTAGCTCTTTTTCTGGCAGGTCCGCAGCAGATATGGAAGACGGTGCCGTAATTCCCGTCCTAAGACCTTTCAGCCGGTATGAATTTCATTCATCTTGACCCTTTGTCACATGCGTTCCCTCTTCCTTCAGAATCTAGGATGAAGAGCCTGCATGGAGGGGCCAACTGAATAGCCAGACGACATCGTATAGGAGGGTAAACATGCGGCAGCAAGGTGCAGGTGCGAGCACTCCTGTACTAGAGGCGATGTAGAAGCTTGATTGGCAGTGTGAGCCAGGCCGCGGTCAAAGGCGCGAGTCACAGTAGCAGGATGAAATGGAGGGAAAGTCCACAGGCATTTTCTGCATAACGGAGGGTGCTGCGAAGACGCTTAAGCATCTGTTGTTTTGCAGTGCGTCAAGGCTTGTTATGGCTCTGGCGGCAGCGTGTGCTGCTGAAATGTAATAATCATGAAAGGCAGCCATCACTCACCCGCTGAATGAGAGATGCTGAGATGGCGCTTGCGCCTGGACACTAATTCTGGAAGGAGTCAGCCAACGAGGACGTCGTGTGCGCAGAGACTCACACAGAGGTCACTGGCGATGGTAAATGGGCAGCGTGCTAAGGCGGCCTAAGACCACCCCAATGAGGAAGCAGCGTTGGCAGTGTGATAGTAGAGAGCAAAGCGATTACGAGGAGCCCTGAACAAAAGTTGGAGAGACCATCAAAAAGAACCTCAATGAAGTGAGTTCCACGGCAGAAGATGCGGAGGAATTGATGGCGACGTCTGATAAGTATTGCAAATTTTGCAACAGCCAGGACAGGCCGGCTGTGGGAAGGTGTAAGAAGAGGAGGGATAGATTAATATGAAGGTAGTGCATGCATTCCTCGTCCATGTTATGCTCTCCGGCCTCAAGCGGCTTGGCGCCGAAATAATTTCGCTCCGGCGGCTGCGTCGCTCTTCTAAACTGGAGCGCTCTTAGCCAATTGTAGCGCGTCACAGCTAACGCGTCAATGCTTGTGAAATCTCTAAGCTCTGAAACACTCTGCCTCAGCGACCATTTAAGCGCTCAAAAGCACGAATATCTCGAAAGCAGTGCCCGCGTTCAGTTGAGATTTCCTTCTCCTTTCATGAGCAAGTAGCCAGGTTTTTACGCCGCAAAAGCAGCGATTGCACCACTTCCGCGGCGTAAAAACGACTGAGGAGGCCCACGATGCCGTCATTGCTCTCATTGGCCCGACCCACTATCATTGGCACCGCCCACCGTTCATTTCTAATGGTTGCCTGATGGTGCGGTTGTTCTGGTACTATCCCTTCCCATTTCGAATGGCGAGAGTGAGGTAATAAGAGGAAAGAGCCGGCACCAACAAGTGAGAACTCGTCCGACTACGCCATCCGTTCGCCTTATGCACGTACAACCTCACTTCGACATGGAGTTCTGTATGGATCATTTGCACCCTTGCTATTACTATGTGAGCCGTATAACTCCTCATATTTGAACGCTGAGCCTCAGCCTTTGAATGAGCGTCTCAAATACCATAGAACAGAACGTGTAATAGGTTTATAAGTAGTAAGAAGCCAAAATCTTTTGTACAGTTTTATCCCGAATTAAAAGTGTTCACAGTAGTTGTTTAACTCACAGTACTTGTTTAACCACACTTCAGAATCTCTTGAAAGGCCTACATACCTGGCTTGGCTGTCATTAGTTGTGATATCAGCTACAGTACTCACCATACTAACATGTGACTCGAAAGGTAAAATTGCTCACTGTTTGTTGTTGCCATAGTGCACCTAGCACACACATTTTTGCAGCGCCACGATTTGACGACGATGACCGTGAGTTTTTTGGACGTACAAAATTACTTTTGGCATTCTCTCAAAATCTTCCTTTCGCTACTGAAACGAAATCTTTCAGCTGACTCGCCAGCTAGCGTAAGTGTGGTCGTTAAGTTTGTGCTCAACGTACATTAATTATCTTTTTTCAGAAAGAAAAAAGGAAAGCCAGAGAGGTGAGCTCGGAAGTACTTTCCTCTCTGGATCGCATAATGGTGCTCATTGGAGATAGAGGCTGTCCTACTATTACAAGTATCTCGTGTGTATGTGTGTGTGTGCGTGTCACGGCGGCCTGTGAGAGGAAGAGTAACGGGTTAACTGGTAACTGGTAGATGATGTCATGCAACAACTATCCAGAGCCGAATGAGTGGAGTAACTTCTATAGCTCACAGCAATATTTATTATTTCATTTACACTGCCGAAGCCATGAGGTGGTGGCTCCTGGCTGCTAGGCCTTAAAATCATCGAGCTTTGAGCCATGTGCGAATTTTTAAGAAGTTGAAGAAAGAAATAAGAGAAGAAGAAAGGCAGAGGCAAGAAGCTTTCAAGAAAGGTAAACTCTGATTATTACCACGAAAAAATCCTGTCGTAATAAATTACGCACTATCAGCACAGGTTGGCAGTCCAAGATAAAAATGGCCTTACGATTATCACGTTTAAGATAAGCTCTCTTTCTCTAATATACACTGCTCCACATAATGATAGTTCCACCCAAAATATTACAAATTCCCTTCTTTCATAAGGTTCTCAAAAATGTCCTCAAATTGAAAAGAGGTAGTAATCGGTACCAGGTTGCATGTCAACACCGGAAACTAACTTGAAAGAACAAGTTTTTTTGTTCATTTTTTTGAAAATTGGTACTCTGACAATTCCACAAAATGATAGTTCCACCAAACAAATCGATCATCCAACAAAGGTGCACAACAAAATGAATAAATTATTGATTCGGTGATCTACTGGATCTCCATTCTTCGAATAAGCTGGAAAACGCGGTTAGCCATGATCGAATAGAGGTTTTAAATAAGTTTTCACTCGACATGCCCCCATGCATCAATGATTGACTCCTTAAGCTCGGACGTTGTGGAAGCACGCATTGTTCGCATAGATCTTGCGCACCATGAAGCCCCACACATTCTCGACTGGGTTTAAGTCGGGGCTACTGCTGGCCAGGGCAAAAGGGCGGTTTGGTGACGAGTGAATCACGCTCAGCCAAAAACTAACCTTACTCCAATCGGTTCGGCAACATCTCCTAGCAAAGTCGATTCGCTTTTCACGATGCATTTCTGTCAGAAACGGTGCCTTCCTCATTTTCCTCCTGAGAATGAACTCAGACTTCTTCAAGACACGCCGAACAGTTTCCTCTGAGACGTTAAGCTTCAAAGTTGACTTTATTTCCCGGCACGACATTGGAGAATTTGATGCTTCTCTCAAAATACGGCGCTTATCCCGATCAGAGAGCAAAGGAGGACGCCCAGAGCTCTTCTTAACTCCATATCCTGCAGGTTGCTTGACAAAATTGTTGATCACATGATGACTGCGGCCCAAATCCCGTGCGATTTGACGGTCGACAGTCCTTGAGTCTTCTTTGCAATTATCTGTCCTTTTTCAAAGTCCGATAATGAAGTTCCTCTTGCCATAGCCCAGAAAAGGCAAGGGGTCACAATGATGAGACAGTTTTACTCAACAAAAAAAAGACGAAGCGATAAAACATGAGGTGGAACTACACATTGTCAGAGTCCAATTTTCAAAAATGAACAGAAAAAACTTGTTCTTTCAAGTTAGTTTCCGGTGTTGACATGCAAACTGGTATTGATTATTACCTCATTTTCTATTTGAGGACATTTTTGAAAACCTCATGTAAGACGGGATTTTGTAATATTTATGGGTGGAGCTATCATTATGTGGAGCAGTGTATACTGAGGTTGGAAAGGTGGCGGTACTTTAACTCTCACCCGTCTGATGTGAGAATGCGGTCTCACAATGCATGGGGGATGCGTGGAATGTCTAGTCAGTGGTTCTTCTTGTTCTCGTTCTTGTTATTGTTCTTGTTCTTGTTCTTCCTGTTCTTGTTCTTTTCCTCTTGTTCTTCTTCTTCTTCTTCTTCTCCTCCTCCTCCTCCTTCTTTTTTCTTCTTCTTCTTAACGTTGTTCCAGCAGTGCGGGATGCGCGTTCCGGATCAATGATCGGCAGTTTGCGCAGTCTAGTGCATCCTGTTCGTGCAGGACGGCAGTTTCCGTGTCCGCTTTGATGGTGTCCTGCCAGCGTTGTTTAGGTCTTCCTTTGAGCCGATGGCCTTCCACTCTAAAATGACCTGTCAGGTCGGCACATCAGGTGCTCCTCCTTCAGACTTACGGCTCAGCTTTCCCGGGCCGTTTTGTCTTCGCTAGGTACTCTTCCTCTTCCTTTAGGCAACTGCGCAAAATGTGCTATACGGTCACAGACCGTATAGCACATTTTAGTTGAAATTAAGAGAAATTAGCTGAAAATAAATCCCTCTCGCTGGTCGCTGCCGCTAAATACTGATTTTCAACTGGGACTCGCCTCCATCATATCATTAATGGCTGCAGTTGCAGTATCAGAATGGGTTAAAGTTATCAGTCTGGAGGATAACTGTAATGTACGGCGTTTCCTTCCCTACGGAAGAGGCACAGCAGTGAATGGGCTCCACCGAAGAGGGATTATAGGGGTAAGAAGTCGTAAGAAATGTAGTTAAAATGGTTCTATCTAATTTAATCAATTGATATGATTCGTGCTTTGAGAGCTCCACCACCTTGAACAACACCGCAACGTCTCTTATCAGCTCCTATATGTAGTTATGACTTCATGTCACCCACTGTTGATGTCCTTACCTTACCCTCTATATCACTTGCTGGAACCAACGTCTCGCTGGCTCTGTGATCTTACCATTTTAGCGCCCGTTATCAAATCTTATCAGCTGCTCACTTCTTGTCACCCAACAATGATGTTTATGTCCCATACCCTATGTCATATCTTGGAACTAAGGTTCCAGTGTTGCTGTAGCCTGCGCTACAAATTTGGCAAGCCTCCCTTCCGAAGCCCCTTGTCGTATCTTATTAGTTGTTATTATCACCTCTTGTCTCCCGCCAGCAATGTTCTCGTCTCTCCCCTATGTCTCTTTTTGGAACCAAGGTCCAGGATTTGCTGTGACCCGTGTTCTGAAAATAAGGACCCGGCCCATTCAAGGCCCCTTGTCCTAGATCAGTTGTTATCACTTCTTGTCCTTCGTCAAAAGTGTTTCCGTCACACCCCCTACATCACTTCTTGGAACCAATGTCTCACTGCTACTGGGACCGGCGCTATGAATTTCGTGACACACAGACAGACGCACACACAAACATACACACACGGACAGACATACCTAGCGAATCATATATAGTTGCACACGTGGCTATAACGGTATAAGGTGCGGCGCCTACGATGTTGGCATACCGTAGGAGTTGTCGTTCTCGCATCTTCCCTGCAAACGCCCATCTGTCGGCAAGCGATATCCTTACAAAAGCTATGTACTACATAGGATGCAGAGCGGTAACGGATTGTAGCCGATTCCCGCCTTTAAGCCGGTGATGCTTGCTTTACGCTGTTAATAGCCTGATACCAGTCACCAAAAGCGTCTACAGACTGTAGAAGAAAGGTATTATTTATAGGAGAATTCCGTCAAATGGATCCTAATGAAACAGTGAATGAAGTGGTCAGCAACTGGGGAGTGGCAATGGCGATGGCGAAGGCTAAAGGCGATGACAAATACTTTGAGCCTCCGAAACCAGCAAGGTAATGATATTCAACTGATATCGTCTGATCACCTGCTCATTCCTAAAGCGCTGCTTGCTGGCGTTTTTTTGTCATGTTCTTGTGCGCAACGCAATACCGCAGCGTCACATGGGTTTGAACTTGCCTAAGTATCTTCCCTGGCGCGATTTGTCCCTTAGAGATAGTTCGAACACTCCAAAATAATTTTGCTGACGTCTGTTGGAGGATATCTCATCTGCGTTTTCCGTAGAAAATTTCAATAGTGTTTTCCTTTTAGTAGTGACACACCAGCACCAGCAGAGTCGGGTATGTTTTTACTTTATTGAACATTATAATGTGAACATCTGTGCAACAGAATTGCTTGAGACACGAGTAATACTAAGAAATTTAGCTGAGTCAAAAGAATCCAAGGAATCTCGCGAGAAAAAGGGGGCAGCAGCACCTCCTGCAGCTACGCCGCCGGCAGCTCCTGCGGCACCAAAAGCACCAGGTACATCTTTCGATTTGAACAAAAATCTTTACTCGGGGAAGTGTTAGACGTTCCGAGGAAGAGAGCGTACGCGAAGACGTTGGTTCCTGAATGGTTCAGTCGATGCATTTAATATGTAATCTTACAGCACACATAAGGAGTTTGGGTTATGTTACAGCATAACTTCTGTTCGCTGCTCGGCGTATTGGCTGGACATTTCTGAGGTGAAGACTCTCAACTAACTGACGGAGATCTCCGATTCGGTGGAGCTACTTTTCCCTGACTAGGCGCGTCCTATAGCACTCACTTTGAATCTTTAGAAAACTGTCAAACAATTTTCTAAAAGGAGCTCCAATTCTTCACTAATCTTGCACCGTAGTCGGGAGCACGCCAGCTTCCACGACAAACCAGCAGGCAGTGTGGTAACAGAGCGGAAGATTAGTCACGTTCAAGCTTTACGACACCGGGGAATAGGAGCGTAGGAGAATCGCTCAAAGTGCGATTCGGGAGAGTGCGCGCCAAAAGAGCTGATGGAAATCAATCAGTTCTCGATTTCTGATTCTCCAATATCTGAACTCTCCTAATCTCCTCATTTCCAGATCTCTCATGGTCAGTTGCTATCGATCAGATTCAGTGACTCACTTCTTCGTTTTGTACGCGTTAATCGAATTATTCCTCAGTTTTCTCCAGTGCAGCTGAGTATGGACGCACCAAGTCGACGAATGGAGGGTAGATCCGCCGTCACTTTTGCATTCTTTGCGACCTGCCGTCAGGAACGTTCCCTTGATCGTGTTCGCCTGTTGATGAACTTGTTACCGTTCTCTTCGGGATTTTCGTGTTCACCTCATACACGCGTGTTACCTGGGTGCTATCTCGTGAGATTTTGCTGTGACCGAGCAAGATGAGGAAGAAGTGCATAGGTGGCGCTAAACCCGGATCTTGCAGAAGGTGGTATTAGAAGAGTCCTCACCATCTTTCATCATCTGCGAAAAAAAGATATCTGTTGGCTCGTCGCCACCGTGTAAAGCTCATCCTCGTAACAGCACTACGCATGGTAAGACTGTGCTACGAGGATAGACGGCTAATAAGGATGTACTGTTAATCAATATTCATGTAATATCACACAGTGGTGATAATACGAAAACACAATATAATACAAGTGAGCAATTGATAAGACGGTAACAATTAGAGGGCATGATTGGCACTTGACAAGACTAACCCAATGGGATATGAGGTAGAGGCGTGCACCGGTCAGCGGGCCATGGATGAGAAGAAGAAGCATGATGCCGCACAGCAGGATGGCACGACGACAACTGAGTGAACTGGCGGGCGCTCAGGCTGGAACCAGAAAAATAGAGTAGTTTCGCACGCTGATGACTTCTTCCGTAGTTTTTGACTTTGACAGCAGCGCGACGACTGCAGCATTGTCCCATCTGTAGTATACCACGTAAATTTCAGATGCACAAGTCGCGGCGGATGTCACCCCGCTAATAGACACATCACGTAGAAGAGCATGTTTTAAGCCCTACGCTGAACTTGCACTTTCGTTTTTCATTAGCATAGCAGTTACTATTCACAGAATATCACTATGATTACGGGGGCAGTTGAACTACCTCCATACCAATATCTCATCGGTTTTCCCGAAAATGCCTGGCGCAAGAGCTACAGACGGTGGTGCTGAAGCTGATTTAGCCATCGAATCGGCAAAGAACATGCTGCTGGAGGTAGCTGGATCTTTCAGACAAAAGTGCTGCACTACTCTTGTGCCTGCGGTGCAGGCTGAAAGGCCTATAGCGCTGCAGTAGCAACGTGAGTGCCAGCCCTTTTTATGCCAAACGCTTGCCATGTTCGTGTAGAGTGAGTTTAATGGGCAGGCACACTTCAAAGTATAATCTAGTGATATAAAATCCTTCCTAAAAGTTCGAAGAATGCATTGCTTGAATATAGTCATAGTAGTAATAGTCAGTCTGCCCAAGGCAACCTATGGCGGGCTGCATGTTAGCGTGAACTTATGTCGACCATACATTCTTCCTTGATGAAATAGGACCCTCATCCACAATTCATGGCGAAAAAAAACTTGGGACCAACTAAATATGATCCCTTTCCAATCGTTCTGCCAGGCTTTTCTTAAAGTGTGATTGGCAACTTTGTGTCCTCGGATTCATTACGCCTGGAAAGGCTTATCCAGCAAACAGAGTTGCATGGTTGAAGTCACACCAGAACAGAGTGGAGAAGAATGTCGACGCGACTTCGACACAAGATGAATTTTCAAGATATATAAGGCTCTGGAAAGAACACAAGGCCGTAGGACACAGTAAGGAAGAGCTAATCGAACAACTTGGCTAATCTGGCCATTCCTTCGATAAAACATGTAGGACTACTTATGACCGTCGACCATTACGCCGCGTACACCACTGCTTCAGGCAAGCTCAGATTCACGACTGCAGTGGCTTTTCAATGGTAGTGAGGCCATGCAATGCTTTGCGAGTGTACTCACTGTTAAGGCGAGTGTTTTTTTTCTTCTCGTGGTCAGGAGAGCGTGTTACTAATAATCCGGCTTGGATCCGATCCGGGCTTTGGCGCCAACACCGCGCGCGTGGTCAGTGGCGCCACTTGCCATTACATCACCTTTGACTTACTAAAGTGTTAATGTTGCTACACTGAATTATTGACTGCTTTACTACCAGTGTTGAGTTGAAGGAAAATAAATGCGATGAATGATTGGAGAGCTCATTTTTTGGTTTGTTCCAAGTCTTTTCCGCCACTGCATGATGCTTCTCCTTCACCAGAAATTTATTGAGAAGGCTAGCCACCTGTTCTGGCATGGCTTGCGATCGTGCAATGTGGTTTCGAAGTAGTTCCTGAACACATATCGGTAAAGTGTGACCGCATGGTAGTTCTCAAAAGAATAACATTTCTCATAGTTTCAAGAAATATTTCTTGAAAAATTGCAGTGAAATTCCGCCCGCGCGATGACAACGAGACGGTGAATGAGGTAGTCAGCAACTGGGGAGCAGCACAAGCAATGTTACAAAAGTGAGCTTTCGAAACGAAAGTATTTGAAAGTGTGATTCAAAATATCACTACATACTTCTAGGAAGGAAGGTGGCGCTGCACCAGGACTAGGTAAAGTCAGGACGATTACTCTACTTTGCACGTTGGCGAACATTCCCTTCCAGCTGAATCTGCTAGATGCTGACAATAAGTGAATTTTCAGCACAACCACCAGCTGCACCGCCTCCACCACCACCGCCAGCGGCGCCAACAACACCACCGAAACCGAAGGCCCCTCCAAGTACGATGATTTGAGAACATTTTCTGCGAGCAGCCATTTCCGATCAATTTGTGTTCAGAGGGCTTCCGAGCAGCTGATGATAACGAGACGGTCAACGAGGTCGTCAGCAACTGGGGAGCAGCCCAAGCTATGTTACAGAAGTGGGTTGCGATTCAAAGTGACTGAAGTGATTGATTCAAAAAATTGCACTTCGCGAGCATTGCCGCCTGTGCACGCTGCATGCAAAGTGGGCCAACCAATCGCTCTCACCGCGCCGACAGCATTTCACCGGTTCCCACTTCGGTTTCTTCACTTTGGTGAGCCACGTGATCTGGCAAAACTGCGAAATGGTGTGAGCTCATTTACGCGTGGCTGTATTAGCTGTACAAAGAGTTAACATGTATTCGAACGATAGCCTGTGCCAGGCTCGCTATGTGCCAACAGTTCAATGGTCTCCACATCGGTGGGAGCTAATAACATGATCACCCAAAGCCGAGCACCGCCACAAGTGTCCTAGGTAGGAGCTCCTGCCGATCCAAGCTCGTTCGTGCTTTTGATGAAGAGAAGTCCCCTTTGACAATGTCAGCGCTTTCCCTTTATCACCTCACTCTTGGAATTGCAGTTGAAGGAGTTCCTGAAGAATCAGCTGCACCGCCATGTTCGCAGTAGACATGAATGTTAGGCGTGGTAGGAGGCAGTGGGCGGAGCATCGTCTTCGTCATGAGCGGGTGACGTCCTTATCACGTGTTTTTGAGTCGCGGAAGTGGTACATCGTCTGTGCCTGCTTATCATAGCACCTTGTCCAAGGAAAGGGCTTGTCTATCAAAAGAACCCGGGAACGGCGATGATGAATCTGCAGCCCTCAAATCAGTCTACATTGAAAGAAGTGAGGCACTTTGCGACCTTTGTATATCCTCTGGCTCACAATCTGTTTTCTCAAGCCATACAGTACAGAATGTCGGCCCTATTTGGCGACGGGGTTTTATTTTGCACTTTCGCTGCTCCACTAGTCCCGGTTTTCAGTCTCACTCTGGTGAAACCTGTGAACTCTTGTGAAGCTGGAGCAAGCTCGTCGAGCCACCATGGTAAAACCTGTCAACTCTTGTAAGCTCATGAAATAGCTCTCTAGATGGCTCGACACGTCGATGAGAAGTAGCAAAAATGCCAAATACCCTCGTCGCCGAATTACGTCCTGAATATTATCCAGCACAAAAAAAATAAAAATAGCATTGAACAGCGTACACACCAATGAGACCGTACCGTTAAAGATAAGATCATCATCAATCTCTTTAACTTTTTTTACAGGAGAGAGGCTGAGCAAAAACCCAAGCCTGCCACGCCTCCTCCACAGAAGAAACCTCCTCCTCCTCCAGCTCCTCCAGCAGCACCTCCACGTACGTGACCATCCAATGTAGTTGATTGCTTGTATCATACCCTATTAATTCTGAAGAGCATAATGGAACGAAAGCATTTGCGAATACTAAAGGTGGAAAATTGTCGGCTGGGGAAACCCAGAGCTAGAATGCTCAGATCAAGGAAGCACGTAGTACAAGATAAAGGAAAATAACGCTGAGTACGATGAAAAAACGAAAAGACTCGGCTTTTCGCATTCAGAAGTGGCATTCAAGTTTATTACCAAAAATTTCAGAAAAATTCCACTGAAGACTTCAGTGTCATATGAATTTACCACGCGCAGTTTGCTATGCCCTATTTTCTATGCCCTACTTACCTTCCCCATTGACCGATAGAAACCCTCACATCTCTCGCGCCAAGTTAAAGGCAGTTGGCACGATGATTCGGTGCTTGGCCTAAATGCCAGTAGGGCGCTATATAGTGGGAAATGGCGAAAAAAAGAGTGAAACGGTCAAAATCCTACGAAGAAAGAGCCTCCGTTCTCAATGACTTGAATATCGATTTTGGACGAGTTTCCCGTAGGCATCTTGCCAATAACCGCTACCGAAGGTACGGCTGCATATGTGTACTCATATATCCATGCAGCATCACGGCCGCTTCATACCAATCCCTTCGCTTCATAATTTGCTTAGCAAATGAAGCAGTACGAGCGTCAGGAACGGTCGTCCATTTGTGTTGGTCGGAATTTTGTGGCTTGACAGGGCCCTTATAAGAACACCTTCCTCG
>MU912589.1:12540-28861 GCA_036418165.1 Cooperia oncophora
CGAGGAAGGTGTTCTTATAAGGGCCCTGTCAAGCCACAAAATTCCGACCAACACAAATGGACGACCGTTACTGACGCTCGTACTGCTTCATTTGCTAAGCAAATTATGAAGCGAAGGTACTGGTATGAAGTGGCCGTGCTGCTGCATGCATATATGAGTACACATATGCAGCCGTACCATCGGTAGCGGTGATTGGCAAGATGCCTACGGGAAACTCGTCCGAAATCGATTTACAAGTCACTGAGAACGGAGGCTTTTTCTTCGCAGGATTTTGACCGTTCTTTCGCCATTTCCCCACTATACAGCGCCCTACTAGCATTTTAGGCTAAGTAGGAAACCATCGTGCCAACTGCCTTTAAGGCTGCGGATAGTGGTTTGTGGGGGTTAATATTACTAAATCAAAATAATTTCGTGAATTGCACCTTTTTAAGGGCAGCCTTTCTAACGTATGAAGTGAGCTGTTTCTTACACTGTTCAGGAGGATTCCGGCCCCGTGATGACAACGAGACAGTGAACGAGGTCGTCAGTAACTGGGGAGCTGCTCAAGCAATGTTGCAAAAGTACGTGAAATATCACATACAACAGCCCCCAAACGGCTACACTACATCTCTATGTAGGACTCCTCATTATATTCTGAAACGAATAGTGTACCCAACGAAAACAGCTATTTTCTGTAGTAATCATTAAAAAATAACAGGAACCAGCCTCCTCCGAAACCGCCTCCACCGCCACCACCACCACCAAAGCCGGCTGCTCCACCACCAGGGATGGGTCAGTTTCGCATATCTTATTCTTGTTATTTCCGTAATCTCGATTGACTACCATTAAGGAAAAGTTGCTTAGTAGTAACCCTCAGCCATCGCACTTTCCATAAGCTCTACTAGTATCTATAGAAGTTACCCACAAAAAGAGGCTTGCCTCGAACCATGTCCGTGATGGTACTACGGGATCCTGATCATAAACATCGCATTTATTTACGTGAGAGAAGTCTGGCGCCTGCGCTATAGGCGCTGGCACCACACCATCTCAAATCACTTAATCATCAGAAGCTGGCGCCAGCGCCTACACAGCGCCACACGACTTCGTCCTAGTTTTTGTTCCCCTCTTACCTTTCTTGCTTTAGGAAAAATGCGTAAAGCGAACGACTTCGAAACGATTGACGAATGTGTCAGTAACTGGGGTGCTGTGCAGGCGTTGGCGAAGAAAAAAGGCGCATAAACTACTGACCGGGCTAATAAGAAACACATTTGTCATTAAGCAAAAGTGCATTTAGTGTTGTGACTTAATAAAGAAGAAAGTCGTGACGATTAAAGCTCATCAGTGCATTCATATCTGTTTTAAAATGTTTCTCGTGATTCAGTTACCAAATGGGATCTCGCATAACAATTTAGAATTTGGTACTGATTTTTCACTCATTTACTCTTCTCGTCATTTAGTAGTCCACATGGCTATGCAAAGGCGAACTATCTCAGTTTTCAGGTTTTTTTCCCCTTGGCATAGAGCTGTTCATTAGATACTTCTCAATTCGTCGCTTGACTTGCTGCAGAGGTGATCAACAGGGCACATCATTGTTGGGGATTCCCCAACAGGGAGGCTCGTATTTGGCCGCTGGGAGAGGGGGGTCGTAATGAGTGGGGCAGTCAGTAACGAGCAGCGCAAAGGTGTCAGAGTACTGATAGAAGTTACCCAGGGTTACCCAGAAAAAGTCCTGTATAGTGAAACTTGCTTTCTAGAGAACTGGTTCCTAGAGGGATGTGTTGAACAACATATCGAAAATTTCAGTATTCGCAATCCAATCACTGGAAAAATTAATAAGTTGTACATTATTCGCAACAGCGTAGATTGGCTAACGCGGCGCCCCGCGCCCCGGCGCCAACCTGTTTTTTTTCTTTCGACAAACAATAGGACTACCATGTCGTTCGTATCAGACACTTTCCAGCAGTTGCTGCCAAAGCATGGCGCATCCAGAAATGAAGCAAATGTGCGGTGAACCAACTACTGCTTGTTCATATTCCACGAATGGATGCATTCTCGATGCATTCCTGGACATCCGAATAGCCCAACTTGGACGGTAGCAGAGAAACACGTTTCGACAAAGCAGCGGGGTGTTCTAGGTTGGAGCACAGCATCCTGTGCGGTGTAGATCCGCACAGCCATTCTCTTTACCAGTAGTTTCCGAAAAGGAATGAGGAGCCCTTAACGTCGCCCAGTTAACACGGCAGTGGCTAAGAAAATAGTATATAATCGTTATAACTTTTGTAATTTCCAGCTGTTTTATGTCGGGCCTTTACGGCTTCATCTAAACTAAATTCCTGCGAATAGATGGAGCATTTTTGCTGGGATCCTGTCTTGTGAACCTCGGAATGTTTGGAGTTCCACTCATACAGGGAGGTGACGGCTGGGTGAACGATCAGTGCTGGATAAGTGCTCTAAGAAGCACAGCGGGAATTGTTTAAACGTTGGCACCTGGTTTGTCTTGCCACGCTAGGTGTAGGAAGAGCATGGCAAGTAAAGAGTCGAAAAAAACAAGCGGGGCGGTTTTTTGTATTCGATCCACCTTCTAAAGGGAAGAGAGGATAGGCAGACTTGACCAAAATCCTCAACAATGGTGGCCCTGGTGATCAACCCGATTCAAATACAGTTCCCGCGATCAAGTGTCTTCGATAGTGGCTGTTCAGTTATGAAGCGGTAGGTGATAAGTGTTATGAAGCGGTAGGTGATAAGTGATACCTCGAGTAAGAGGAAAGGAACTGAAAATCACATAGCCTCGTGCACGAGTTGCTGCTCACTCGACACCCTGCGCTCTGTGCAACTCTGGCTCACAAACCGATTTTTCACATCTTGGTACTCAGTGCCATCCGTGCAAAGAAAAGAAAACGAGGAATAACAAAAGAGGGGAGCAAAGCTCGTAACAGAATGTAACTTTCGAAAAGTCTGCGTATGAAGTTAGCAATACAGTAAGCAATGCATGTCAAGCTTCTGCACTATCTAATTGCATCGTGGCTTGAACAGATCTCACATTGCGAGATTGACTGCTGCTGGTTGTGTGTACTCCCACTGAAAAAAAGTAATAATGAAGAGCAGAATTACTCATGATGTGGTCGGCAAGAATGGACACGCAGGAGTTCCGCCGGCCGCTCCAACAAACGACAACTGAACGCCCCTGCCTCAGGTGTGAAAAGGACGTTCGTTGGGTAGGCGGTCCTACTGAACGGGTGTTAGGGCTTGCAATAGCACCCTGTAGGGTAGGGCCGACATCCGAAAGTAGGGATCATTGTTTCATTTCTTCCTCTGCTTTTCTCGTTATTGAAATGTAGCTTGTAACAAAGCCCTAAAGCGAAGGACTTCGCTATCTTTCCATCTTCCATCATGTTCAGTTCTTGATCTTTTTTACCACGTTTACGACGATGTCAGACAATGGTGGGCGACAGCCAGTCTGTCTCGGGGGACGGTGTCAGACAATGCTGTCTGACAGTATACTTGTTCCAATAATAAAGATGTGCAAACAACCAAGTTCGTTGAAAACGTGTCACTAGGGGTAGTTAGTCCCCCTGAAACGAATATCACAGTCACTTGGGAAACTGCCTGGCGCCCGCGCCACAGGCGCCAGCGCTATAATACTCTAAGTCATCGAATTTGCTTAAAACGTAGGCACAGGGGTAGCTTGACCTCCTGAACACGAATATCGCATTCGCGTGTCACGAAACCGCATGGCGCCCGCGCTACAGGCGCCGGCGCCAAAATACTGTAGGTCACAAATTCGCTGAAAACTTCCCTCCTGAGGTAGTCCGACCCCTTAAATATGAATATCACACCTATCCAACATGCAGTTTCGTGCAAAATGTGATATTCGCGTTCAGGAGATCAAGCCACAATTCAAACAACATTTTAGCGAATGTGAATTGATGTGGAGTGAATTGATTTGAGACTTTGGCGCAAGCGCCTCTAGCGGGGGCGCCAGGCACTTTGATGCCAGACGATTGGAAAATTCATTTTTAAAGGTCCAACCATCCCCAGACTCCATTCTTCTGCCGAACTGCCTTCAGAGAAAAAATCCGGTAAAAACTGGTCCGGTTTTGGAAGACTGGGGCAGTAAAAGATGAATTATTCCGAAGATTCGGGGCAATATCCTCGTCTCTGGCTTAGGCTTGGGACGTATTTCTTGACACACTTCGATCAGATTCACTCATTTATTCGGGAATTATGAAACTTGAACGAACAAATTTACCGTCTCACGCGCAAGTCATGAAGAAAACGGCTCGTCGCCAACGTGTCAGAGTGTTCGTATGATTCCCCTTACACTTCCTCACAGGTTAAATGTTAGAAGCTTTCGTGTCCGAATTATTACCTTGAAGTGTTACTTGGAATCCGCCATCCTACTTACACGTTATCCTGACATCGCGATGAGCTCACACTCTCCTACTAAATACATACAATTCGATAAGCATGTCTACGTGTGTCACAATATTCATAACTGACGTCTCAGCAACAGTTGGACCTTGGTGTCAAGATCTCACATTGAGTGAAGACGAGTGCACTATTGATAGGTGACGGGACGTTGTTAAGAGCAGATGAGATCTGACAAGTCGCGTTAGAAGTACAGGGTCATCGAACTTATAGGGATGCGATGATGGTGCACGTCACTTTACATACAGCAACTTCCATTTGTGATTCTTCTGCGGTCTGTGCAGAGAGATGGCTGTTAAAGTAACTGCGGAGAGGGCGAAAGTAGCTTTGTATAGCCGAGCTGGTTGACCAAGTTATAACATTTTGGCACGCATTGGACGAGACAGTGTAACTTCCTAATAAGTACTGTTCAGCTGTTTGCCTTATATGTCTTACCAGTTCGGCTGATGCGCACTTCTGCACGCATAGATCAGTCCATGGCTGTTATGCAAGTTATGAATGTGGTGAGCCTCCCCCTTGAATCCCTTGGAACTCACCAATGATGTTCACGTCCAGACCCCTATATCACTTCCGGGAACCAACGTTCCACCGTTGCTGTGACACAAGTTATGAATTCGGTGACCCTCCCCTTCCAAGGCTCCTTGTCACCCCTTGTCAGTTGTTATCACTTCCTTCCACCTACGCAAGAGTGTTAGTGCTGCCTACTACTCACCTCTCAATTCTCTAACGACTCGATTTGAAGAAAGTTATGAAGGTCAAACTTACACATACTCGCACAAACAAACAACGCACACGCACCAACCGACAACTTAACGAATTACATAGTAGAGTAGGATCCTAATCTCCATTGCGACGAGCCTGTATGTAAATACTTTGCCAGGAAATGCAAACCATCATCAAGAGGCTTCTTGGAAAGTCAACTTCCAAGGCTAATCGTTTTTGGGGCTGATCGCAACTTTTTCAGATACCCTTGAACATAGACAGAGGCATATGGCTTCATGACGTTGGTTGATTCGAGCACAAACAGCTTGTTCGAGGTCGGAATCCTGGGCGCGATACCGCGCCCCAGAAATATCATGGCGTGCACCCAGTAAATTGCTATAAAGGTCAATAGGGTCTCTGCTCTCTTGTATGATGAGCCAATAAGGGTCGACCAGCCAGTAATAATCATATTGAACAATGTCCAACGCCAAATTAATGTAGTCTACGTATCAATATGTGCACAAACGTCGTTCCAATTTTCAATACTGCGAACCCAAAACTCATGATTAAATTCGGCCAAGCTTTTTCGACGGTTGATGGACATTTGCGTGACATGGGGTGTAGTGCCATAGGCCCATTCTCTGACGACACGGATGTAGCTACTCCAAGCCGGATAATATATCAGCGATGATATTATGAAGAAGGGTGATCTACTGCTTGCCGCGGTACACGACTGCGGCCAAAAAAAAAGTTTTACACTTTTGTCGCGGATCCTGTTCCTTGTAGAGTCGGAGTCGCCAGCTGCACCAGTGTGCCACTTTCTCTGCTCAAAAAAGTAAGGGAACATGGCTGGAAGGTAAAGACCCCGCTCTTGACTCCACAATCCACCCTCGTCACACGGCCAGCAAGGCCCGCCATGCGGCGCTACCTCCCCCGCCTCCATCTCATCTTTCTAGTATAAAGCAGCCGGTTCACCAACGCCACAATTCTCTGCCTCGGCTGGGAAGTGTGAAAAATCCTGCAACCTGTACAGCGGGCAGAAGAGAAAATGTCACTGCTGCCACGCGCGCGCTTCCATGGACGGCTGGTTGCAGCCGTCAAGCAGCAAAATGAGGAGTCCTTTCACGGTGTTCCAAAGAATTCTCTCATTTATCCTGCATTAAAGGGTCGCATAGCGCCTCGCTTTTAATTGGATCACTTCCCCATTTCTCGCGTCCAGTGTATCTCTTAGGGATTCCAAATTTGATTGATAAACTAGTCATTGCGAGCAAAGTGTCATTTCCTGGGAACTTTCTTCGTTGAGATATCACGGAACCTCAACCCCCTTGTGACATATAGACAGTTAATGATGTAGTTAATTGTTGCTAAAGTTTTACAAAGTGAGCTTTTGTTGCTGAACTCCTTGATAGAGACGAAACTGTGAAAATTCTGACGTCGATCTTCTCTAAGGATAAGCCACCCATAATGTATTCATTCGCGATCATAGTGGCCTTGAATGCCAGTACAGTAAGGCTAGAATCAAAACGTCCAGGCTTTCGCTTAGGCAGGGCTTTAACTCTTGGCAGCTGGCACAACTTGTCACTGTACCACTTCCGCCTATTGCAATCGGTATTGCAAGATAAAAGCGAATCCCTCATGAGAGAAAGGCTTCATAAAGAGCATGTAGAGCAAGCAAGAAAAGTTCTGCCACACAGGGAAACGAGTGCTGCTCCATATAGTAACCTACTTTTCAGCGAAAGTACCGCCGCCGCCGCAACGACCTTCGCAACGACCTCCACCACGACCACCAGCACCGCCACCGAAACCTCCTCCAAGTATCACAGTTTAACGCCAATTTGCGAATATTCTTCCGAGACCACTTCTTCCTGATTATTTTTATGTTCAGAGGGCTTCCGTGCGCGTGATGATAATGAGACGGTCAACGAGGTAGTAAGCAACTGGGGAGCAGCTCAAGCAATGCTAGAAAGGTTAGCATTCGATATCAAACTAATTGCAATTAAAAATATTGTTCAAAACATCTTCACATATTTTCAGGAAGGCCGGAGGAGCTCAACCAGGTCCATCAAATATGTGATCCCACGTTTCATATATTGATAGTCAGTGCTTTTATGAAACATCTGTGCCATACTACATGATTTTTCAGCAAAAGCGCCACCACCACCGCCACGACCGGCGCCGCCACCACCGCCGCCACGACCGGCGCCCCCACCACCGCCGCCACGCCAGCCGCCACCACCACCAAAACCATAAAACGCAAAAGCTTTCCTCCAAGTACAGTAATTTCATGCAAACTCTTCCTAGGTCAGCTGTCGCCGGTTAATTTCATGTTCAGAAGGCTTCCGAGCAGCTGATGACAACGAGACGGTTAACGAGGTGGTCAGCAACTGGGGAGCAGCCCAAGCTATGCTGCAAGTGTTGGTTATGATAATTACTGATGATTTATTTTATTTATTTATTTATTTACTTATGCACACACAGGTGTGCGCTTCTACAACACTTAAGTTATACTCAATCAAATAACAACTACGATCTCACTTAACGCTGAACTGAAGGAAAAGGCAATCGTCAGGATAGCTAGGAGACTCTGCAGTCGGAATTTGGCTAGAACAATAGGAATAAAAGAAATCGAATAAAAGGAAATAGAATAGAGATGAGCCAGCTCTTGAACACCTGCCGGGGACCTCTGCCTTAGGTAACTAACCATTGACTCGGTGATAATAACTTCAGCGATGGATGACGCTAGGAAAAACGTCACTCCTCGACGAGAACCAAGCATGGAATAGGAAACTGAATTTTCGGATGTTAGGTATCATCCCTCCTAACATTCAAATCTCTGCGACCGCCAACAACTGTCTTCCTCTCAAGCTACGGCTTCTATGACTGATAACGATCACAGGTGGTGCACGGCAGGCTAGATGAAACAGTACCGATGACTAGAAAATCCCGCCTAGATGCAAGACTTAAGTGTTAAGTAATATGTAGTATACCGCAAGATGTTAGTGTTTAAAACAGAAGAAACGCAGAAAAAAAAACGAGACACAATAGGGTATACGACACAAACATAGAAGCCTAGAACATAAACAGTAAAATAAAAGAAAAAATAAAATAAGCGTATCGCGGCTTTTTTTTCTTCTTCACGGCTTTATATCGGATATGAGTGAAAGGGTTTACTGAGAAGAAAAGATAACCCGTACTTCACTGAATGACGAAAAGTAAGTGAATGAGGCTGGACTTAAACAAGGAAAGGATGGTGTACGGAAGTGGCCATTAAGACAAGATGCATACACACTGATGCGTCTTCGGACGCTGATTTCAAATCTGCTTTCCATATCTGCTAAACGATTCTCTGAGCAGAGATATGCAGGAGGTTGTTGTACGGAGCACAATTGAGCTTGGTAACACAAATGAGACGTGAGTCGTCACACGAAGTGCATCGGTGGCCTAGTGGGTAGTGTGCCGCGCTCAAGTATGCGAGTGAGAGGTTCGAATCCCTCCATGAATCGTCATTTTGCATTTTCTCAAAAATGCCTCCTGCACATCCGGAAAGCACTTCTGCGAGGCTAGGAGACCTGATTCTACCAAAAAATTTTATTTCTGATGTGATAGAGCCATTCTGGAACACTCCTAGTGGGACTTCCTGATTGTTGGTTTCGGCGGCATTAATCGTTTTGTCGTGTTGTGAGGTCAAACTGATTCAGATGCATGAGAAGCCAAAAGTGGATGTCGTGGTTGTTATCAGGACCGTCAGTAACCAACAAGGACTAAGATTTAGCGAGGAACCTCCACTGCTCACAGAGATTTGAATCGGCGATAGTGCCAGCAACCTTTAGGAATTGGCTGCCTATGGTTACCCCACTGTATCGAAAATAGGTCGAAATCTCAAATTTGGTTGAAAACTTGTCTCTAGGGCTAATTTGAGCCCCAGAGCACGAATATCACACTCGTTCGGCGTAAAAACGCTTGCCAAGGACGTTGCAGGTTCCTGCACACCCTGCCCCTCCAGAATGCGTACAAGACGTTTTCACGAAATATGACTGCAGTGTTGATTTCCAGGGCACTGAAGCACCTCTAGTTTCAGATTCCAGCCAATTTGGGCAATTTGGAGCACCTCATATACATGCTGGAAATGGGTGTGACCTGGTCAAAAATCCTGCATAACTTTGTCCAAATCGTTTAGCAGATATGGAGGGCAGATTTGTAATCAGCGTCCAAGGGCCCATCGGGCAGTATACGTCTCATTTCGAATGGCCACTTCGACCAACCATCCTTTCCTTGTTAGATAAGAAGAAAATACTAGGTCTGAATACCTAGAACAGATAAGAAATCAACTCTCTCCAGAGAGTTCGAGGAAGTGGTGTCTCCTTTTCACTGCAACGCTCTTTAGTCCTAGAAAATAAGTACGCCCTCTACTAGGTCTAAAAATCCAGTATTTACTGGCTCTCAACTTAATTTCATTCCTGAGCACTCTTGAAACAGAAGACAAGGTCAGCAAATACTCGACGGTAGAGAAGGCTCCTTATTTTGAGAAGCAGCAATCTTTCTCTACAGCTGGGCAGTGAACGGGGATAATCTGAATCAGGAAAACACCTGTACATCACTACTTCTTGTGAACACTTCTTGGACTTTCTCTAGTTTTGCCTGGGACTTTTTATCGAAGGGACTCCAAATCTGGGAGCCGTACTCCAGAATTGGAATTACATATGCTCTATAGAGCCTGACATAAATAGACGCTTCATTGCACTTAACGTTTCTGAGTATGAGGAACATTGTACCGAAAGCCTTTTTAACAATAACGTCAATATGCTTGCTAAATTTGAGATTTTTACTAATGTAAATCCCAAGATCCCGCACCTCGTCAAAAATAGAAAGTGCTTTATCATAGAACTTATATTCCAAATCCGACAGGCTACCAGTATGGAACCAATACTTGTTCTGAGAAAGTGCTTACGCTCCATTAATGCGACGTTGGGTACAATACTGTATTGAACAAGGTTTTGCAACATGTCGACATTATGAAAGTTGAACATGTGTGACATGGAAATGTGGTTCATATCGTTCCGATCAGACAGAGCGGTATCAGGAGTGACGGACAGCCCCCTACGAGCTGGGTTTTCTGCCAATAGGGATTGGCTAGTGAATGATTCAGGAGGAAAACAACCTGTGGTAGGAAGCGCCGCTAGTGTGTCCACTCCATGCCTCCTAAAACGATCCACAAATTTCTGATTTGACTTATGAATTGTAATCGAGCCCGCCCACAGCCACAAATTCCTCGCAACTATGAACGCTACACATACTGGTTTCATTAGAGGTATAATAGCTTATTGTATAAGGCTCGCTGTATAAATTCAGGCGTGCAAGCAGAGACGCTTTGAAGAATTCCTAGCCGATCGTAGAATTCCACTGGGCCGCCTTGGCGTTGTGGTGAATTGTTGCTTAATAAGACCCCCTCATAAAAAGGGTCAGTCTGCTAGCAGCGGACCAGATCAGCAGCGGACAAACAAACACCGAAAATTGGAAGATCTGCAAAAATAAACAACAAAAAAAGACGCGATGTAAATGTGAGAAACACGATAAAAATGACCCATAATAAATCATAAATCAATTAACAAAAGTGATAAGTTATAAATGAGCTTTAAAAGACAAGGAAAGAAAAAAAGTGCGGTAAAATGGAAGTGCCAGCACTTAAATATTGATTGTTTCCGCACCCGGTCATTACAACAGACGAGCGCGCTTCTGTACTGCGATACTGCCGAGCGAGCATATGTCACGGTGCGGAGGCATCTATAAGCAAGGCACTTCAGACGAGTTCATTCGCCATTAACATCCATAACTTTCTTTGTGGGTGCGGGTTCAAAGAGTGAAAAGCTGTGGATTACTATGTGGACACGTATTTACGCGGTTCAAAGCGATTACGAACAGAATAATTTCAGAACTTCTTTCCCTTGTTCTCCCTTTGTAACCTTTGGGTGTCTTTACAAGTCCTTACGCTTTGAACTGCCTTAACAATCTTCATACAAGGCCATTTGTGAAACAGAAGCAGTGAGGAACTATGAAGGTTTCTACTTTCCAGCAACACTTTCAATTTATCCTTAGGCCTACTATTCGAAAAAAATCCCCCGCTGTGATCTTGAGGCAAGCCCTTCCAGACGACACGCAAAACCCTCACCTCCGACACCATATTTTCTAGTTCATTTGAAGACTTTGGTATGCTTCTAAAACACATGTTTTCGCCAAGGTATCAGGAGTAGTTCATTGGGCGCCAATTGGCATCACCTCTGTAATGCGCCATGCATAGGGCTTCACGCAGAGGTACTTGGGAAGGTGCAACTTTAGATAGGGCTTCCTCCGTGCAAGTAAATGTGCTCTTGCGATCGGAAAAGTTCGGAAGGGTATTCTCATGTGTTCTTGAATTCATGAAGTCGTTTTGGGCGGCCATCGTATTTCCTGTCATCGCCCGTTCCCCACTTCTGCGCTGGCAGGTTGCTTCTGTCTTGTGTGGTCTCTTCAGAGGTTCTTCACATGGATAAGTCTTTCATCATTGAAGCTGAACGACATCTGGGTATCGCTGCACCCTCACTTCAGAAAGGTCCCCGCGCTTACGACCCCCCTCCCTCGAGGTCAAATACGACCCCCCCCCCCCGCCCACTGTTGTGATCATCACAACGATGGCGTGCCCTGTTCTTAGGTGGCAAGGATCATGGAGCAACAGGAAGTGTTTTCATTGCATTTGATTCATTTTCCAACCGCTCTGTTCTACATTGCCAATCAAAGCAAAACCGGTATCTATTCTTCGGGTATCAAATCGCTCGTATGCCTTACATATGGAAGTATGCTCCCCCTCATCCCTGTTCCGTAATCACCAGTGAGGGAGTGCACGCTACCAGGGAGCGTCACATATCACTACGTCACCTAATCTCATTATGTCCACTAAAATGGAAGTTAAATGTAAAAGTTAAGGCAATAAAAATGCTGAATAAACTAGAAAATAGTCGATTAACTAGACGACTATGAGAATACCCAAGTAGTTAGCTAGTCTTGCTAAACTTCAAGCATATGGCAACCATTCTTTCCATTGATCCATTGTTTATGAACAAAATTTTAGAGATTTTTTTCTAGACTGCGTTGGTGGTTTCTTCATTTATTTACAGAAGGCAGGCAGTGCAGAAGCCTAGGATACCTACCCCTCCACAAAAGAGAACTGTTCCTCAAGCAGCACCTAACCCGCAAAGGAAATCCCTTCTTCAAGCAGGAAATGTTCCACAAAAGAAACCTACTCCTCAAGCAGCACCTCCGCGTATGTGAACAACCTGAATTACTCGATTGCCCATATGCTATTTTATTTACTTTTTCATACTTTTGACCAGAGCCTGATTATGAATGACTCGTGGAAGCCGCCAGTTCAACAGAGTCATAGCTGGTGATTCTCCTACGTTTTCTGCGGAAACATGGATTATGTTTGATCAGTGGGATGCTTTTCTTCCAGTATAATCATCCAAACAGTCACTGCACAAGCAATGAGGGCACACTTATCATGAGAAAAGGGTTGGTAGTCAAAAAAGGAAAGCAGCATAAGAGTGAGAAGTATTAGGAATGAAACCTGAAGAATGACTTGAATCCGTTGGGAAAGTCTACTACCTCAATCTTCTGCTGTCTCAAAGTTTCCCCATAAATGGGCTCCGAACGTTGCACAACACAAAAAGTCTAGGAGCTTTTCAGAGAAGTCATTCATCCCCTATATTTTTCGTTTTAGTAGTCTGAATATAAATGACCGCGCACGAAAATTGCAGCGTACTAAAAACTGCACGTTTTTCTACACAAACTGGCAAACGTGCCTTGTGAACTACAATATGTCTTCCATTCAGGAGGATTCCGACCTCGTGATGACAACGAAACAGTGAACGAGGTAGTCAGTAATTGGGGAGCTGCTCAAGCAATGATGCAAAAGTATGTTATCTTCACAACACCGTCTTCCAAAATCGCAATTCCATTATTAGGCCTTACATACTTACCACAAGAATGATGAGGTATGGCCTGACCTCAGGCGGAGCCTGAACCACCTCGCGCTTTCCGGACGAGTGTGCTATCCGTTACCCCATAGGGCTGTGTTCACCCCGTCATGGTCAGCTTAACGGCTTTGACGTAGATATCGGCAGTGAGGTGGGAATTTTTGAGTTCAGGTTCTTGACGACCCCTGAATTTTGAGGTCATTTTATCATGATTACAGACGTCGCAAAAACAAGCGAAAATATCCGACAGCAACATAAATAACCTACTATCTATGTAATCCGCTAAGTGTGTGCGTGTGTGTCTTTTTGTCACGAAATTCATAGCGCCGGTTCCAGCAATAATGGAATGTTAGCTTCAAAATAGGTAAAAACTCTGTGCCACGCGGAAGCAAGTACACCACTGTCGTACCAATCATACTTTATTCACCTCAAACTTGGGTAATTAAACAATTGTGAAATATACGCAAATTAATAATAACGAGTAGACATGATAATAAATGAAACGCTCGCAAGAGTCAGAAGAGAACTGGAAACAACTGAATTTCTGTAGTTGAGCAAGATCAAGGCGTATGAGGAATAATGGGGCGCATGGTCGGCGCATAGAGGGACAGCGTCCCGCGGGCAAGGCATCGTGGAAGACGGCGGCGTTACTGAGAGTTTGTCACATTTATGTTGTTTATAAATTTCTTAGATTTTGCTGACGATATTCAATTCCCATCACCAAGAAGCAACAAGCTTACATATTCATATTGCTTTTCGAATTCTCCAGATCTGAGGATGAGCTCGCTTTCTCATTGCCATCGTCTTGTGACGCCAATTCCTTAGTTCCAATCGCATCGGAGATGCGATACTCTCGGCCTCGGAATGACTTCGCTAATAAAAGGTGGAGGGTGCAGGCTGTGGTTTTGGTAGGGAGAGGTTCCCCAACGTAGTGTGTTTCCAATCCAACGACTAGGTAAGGGCGCACGGCTTTTACGGAGGGGATAGCCTGAATCAAGAGCGGTTCGAAGATCCAGTTCCTCTCGTAAGCGACACAGTTTTGCAAAGCTTCTTCTCCTTGCTTCGTGTGCATTCGCTTTCCGTGAGCGAGATGCTTTCACTGTAGTCCGGCAATTTGCAGAGTGCGCTATAGTGGGCTCGAGTACGACAGTAGAAGCAAATAGTAAGGTTCTTCTTAGTCCTCGGGAGCAAATTGCTTCGAGACATTGCTCGCATCTATTGTTGCTTTCAATGAGCTGGCTTCTACTCGCTACGTCGCAGACCACCGTGCAGGAGTCAGAGTAATGATATCCGACTGCTTCGCAGAAAACACTTCTCATGAAACGTTCATGAGCTTTGTTAATGTATCCCTGATCGTATCGTCGAGGGGGGCACTTGCGTTCTTCTTCTAGTTGACGCAACATCCTATCGAAATCGAGAATAGCTTGTTCCGTGTTCCTGATTTCTTGCTGAATTCGCGACACAATCATTTCTTCATCGTCTTCGTTCGGCAAATCGTTGGGAGCATCGTCCATCAAGTCTTCTTTCGCATCTTCGGGTTCTCCATCTCCTTCCTCCGCCGCCTCCTCTATAACTGCCATGAAATGTGCCTTTCTTTCGATGATGCCATTTCCTTCTTGAATCCTTTGGATTCCCTCGCGCTCACCGTCGCTGTTATGTTCCGGGTTTGGCTTACTTTGCTTACTATGGGAGGAGTCGACTACGCTGGTTTTCACTTCCAGTGTGAGCTGATCCAGCTTACTAAGGGTGGAACGAACGTAAGTCTCGAACGCCAAGGTCTCCTGGTCCTTCTTGTCTTGCATGTTCAGGCGTAAATTACCAAGGGTGTCGTGCAGTGACGTGAGAGTTTGCAAATGATCCGAAACGACTATCTCGATGGTTTCCATGTCCATCAATAAGGGTTCACCTTGGCGTACTCCTTGGGGCTGGCGGATGAGGGTCTCCCAGAACTCTTCTGACATTGTTTACAATGTTCCTACAGCATAAAAGCTGCAAACGACAATGCTCAATACGTGATTCTACTAAATCTATCTCAAGAAGACGTTCCTGAAACGGTTTAGAGGAAATGTACAATGTGCGATCTTTTCGTTCAAGAGAACTTACAGCTTCCGTACAAGCATAAACATCGAAGCATTGAGACACGATTTTTTCATGCAGGAGCTGAGGTTTAGGGAGGAGTGGAATAGCTTTCTGGCGGCTTTTTGCGCGTTATCGATGGCTGCCTGCGCTTTTTCAATGTAAACATCTGCCTGTTGCTGGTGCTCGGGCGTGAGACTATCCGCAAGCGAGTCAATGGTAGTTGTGAAATCGAACAAGGTCTCCGATACAAGTTGGGAAGTCGAATTAAGTTGTGAAACCAATTATTCAATCCGTAAATTATTAGCTGACACCTGACGCGGACTTTCCATGAGTTGTTTATATTCTGTATAGGTCACATTATTACAATAGAGGGCACAGAGCTCACATTATTACAATAACGTGTTAAAAGACCTTTTTTCGAGCTCAAGTTTTTTGGGCCATCCATACTGAATGAATGAATAAGGGCGCAAAAAAAATGAGAAATGACTGATTAGAAAGAAGAAAAAAACTCTTGTTATCAAAATGTACCTGGATTTTTGACTACAAAAGGTCCAGAAAGCGAAAGGTGTGAAAAAGGGAATCAAGCAAATGTAAAGCAATGGATATGTTCGGTTTGTCGAAATCAGCGCAATATCCAACAGCGAATATTTACTAAAGCGAAGAATAAAAGGCGTACCGGTGTCCAATTGTTTGCGTTCCAGATCCGTTAATGTCGATGCATCATAAAATAGGTAAGAACTCTGTGCCACGCGGAAACAAGTATACCACTGTCGTACCACAATCGTTCTTTATTCATCTCAAAGTTGGGTAATTAAACAATTGTGAAATATACGCAAATTAATAATAACGAGTAGACATGATAATAAATGAAACGCTCGCAAGAGTCAGAAGAGAACTAGAAACAACTGAATTTCTATGGTTGAGAAAGATCAAGGCGCATGAGGAATAATGGGGCGCATGGGATGAGTCGGCGCATAGAGGGACAGCGTCCTGCGGGCAAGGCATCGTGGAAGACTGCTAAGGCGCAACTGAGAGTTTGTCGTATTTATATTGTTTATTAATTTCTTAGGTTTTGCTGACGATATTCAATTCCCATCACCAAGAAGCAACAAGCTTACATATTCATA
>MU912590.1:0-40571 GCA_036418165.1 Cooperia oncophora
ACCACCGCTTACATTCCCAGCTTAACGGCTTTTGGGAATTTTTGTCAAAATCTGGTCTTATCTAGAAAAATCGCGAAAAACACCTACCACTCGTAATTTGGTGGCACATTTCTTCGGCTTTGACAGAACGAACATGTCGTTGAAAAGGAATGCGTAGCAATCCACTGTTCGACCGTTCTCTGAAACAGGACGTTCTCTTCTTGGTACAGTAAAACCTTCAGACCAATCGAGAGAACGAACCGCTTACCGACTAATTCGAGTGGTCCCTCATGGATAAGTTTCCTCCTTGGATGAGCTAGGAGGTTTTCGCAGAACTGTCGAGAAAGAGCCACTTTGAGGAACTGAAAAATGGTGATATAAATACAAGAAAAATGACTATTTATGATGCGTTAGTCTCCTCAAAGTCCACGATTATATAGGAGGAGTCAGGCCCACGATAGCGTGTTTCTTACAGAGTGCTAGGCCTGACCACCTTCACCGGCGTGAACTCGGCTGCTTGGAATTAGCACCGCCGACTATGAAAGACCAGGGTTCGCTCAGGGTCTCCCATCATACTTAGTGTGACTCACGAGTGCCAGAGAGACCCTTGTTCCGGCGATGGAACAGAACTAGCTAGTAGTTCCATGTAGGTCAACTCGACCCATTGCTACTACTAGCAGCTCGACGTTAAAGACACACCGTACAACCTCCAAGGAGGTGGTTTCTATGCGCGAGGTGAACGGGCAACGGTGCAATAGCGCGCCACTTTTTTCGCTCAAAGTTGCATGGAAACTGGGCTTGAGAGTTGTGCTGGCTCGAACTCTCCCTCCCTATCCTCAAGGTGCAGCACTGCGTCGATACCAAGGTCCCGCAGCGGAACACACACTCAGCGCTAGAGAACAACCAGAAGTGAGAGAGCGCAGACAAGTAGCGCGTTCGGCTATGATTAAGCGTTATTTGGCTACGATTTAGCGGTGGCTGGCTCGCGGGCTCGGCCCAGTCCGCAAGCGAGAGTTATGGAGTCGGGCCGGGGTATTACCTGGCTTCAGCCTCACCCCGTGCTGTTTTAAGGAGAAAAAGTGGCATGTTACCGAAGGCTGCGGACCTATTCACCTCCCACAGGGGCAAGGATTTAGGAGGTGAGTTCACAGTTCGTCTGCAAACATATTAAATCCTGCTCCTGCCGGAATGCCACGGCACGTACGCTACCCTTGCGTTAGCGATACGCGAAAGTTGATTCCTAACGACCATTTGCATTTGTAATCCATGCAATTTAGGCAGGGTCTGTCTTGCGTTCTCATTTTCACTCTAATATATTTTTTTCACTGTTTTTGAACAGTGTTGTTCTTTTTTCAGATACGATCCCTTAGTGAGAAGAGACTTACGTCTGGCACGAATGCCCGCGGTTCCAACTCAGTAATTGATGGCCAGATAACCTGAGTTTGAAGTTGTTGCAAACGTTCGAAGTTGTGCAACCATTGGACGCTGTCGTCGATGGACCCTGAAACTTTCCAGTAAGAACTACCGCTCATCCTATATTCAAAGCAGGAAACTCACGAAGGCTTTCAGTCATGGAATCGATCACTTTCTCGACTTTCGCCTTATTCTCTGGAGCTTCCGTGTACTTATATATTTCACGGAGCAAAATTGGCAATCGCGTTATTCTGAAATAGTTATGAATGAGTTTTTGAGCAAACTGTGCTTTAGACGCCCGCTGCCCCCTCAAAACTGGTATATCTATACCAGGATCACACCGCATCAAAGCAAAAAGAAAACCAGGACCCGTCTCTGTTCCCATGTCAAATGGTAGACTGAGAAAAGCACGTGCATACTCGATCCTACCTTTAGAAGGCATGTCTACAATGTTTTATGGGCGATGGAACGAGCGCAGACTTGCAGCTTTTGCCCCATACTCCTTGGCGGGGTCTTTCTTGCCACCGCGTAAGGAGGGGCGTACAGTCTTCTTCGATGCGGATGCTGGTGCAAGACAGAGGTCGGATTTGAGGTCGCCAGTTTTCCAGCAACTGTGGTTGCCTGCCACCTTGCACAGCTGGTGGAGGAAGAGCTGGCACCATGCCAAACCCAGCCCTCCCGAAACGCCCCAGCATACGCAGCAGACAAGACTGTACCAATAGGTTGGTGCAGTAGTTGTAAGACTCCGCCTATCTCTCCGCTCAGTTTTCACGGAATTTGCTTTCAAGGACTACCCCTCTCCTGAAGTTTTCGGTCTGAAATGATCTGAAATGTCGTAATAGGGAAGGGGGTGAGGGGTGAAGACAAGGGGTAAGACTATGTACCTTTGCAACGGTGCGATAAGTAGATCTTCCAGTTGTAATCGGAAGCATCGCTCGTCGGCTAAGCATATCTGGAAAAGAAAAGCTCAATACTGAAGTGCTTTTGAGTTTCTAAACGTTTCTTCACAGATTCAAAAGTGAAAACAAGAAAACAGCAAAAAATATGATGCGAATTACGCCAAGCATTCAGCTTCTTTCTACTCTTTAATGCATACTTTCTCCAACGAACAATTATCGAAGACTGATACGGTGTCCCCCTTTCTTCACAGGAAATAGGGTCGTCATCCCTACAAACGAGAGGGCGTGTAAAAGGGCGTGGATTGGAGCACACCTAGGGCACCCTTTTCCACGGGCAAGCTGAGGATGGCACCTACTTTTGTAGAAGACCGCCTTGGCTGTGCTCCAGTTCATGCTCCGTCAAACTTCCTCTCTTCTGGAATGACGACTGCACCATCTAGTGGACCATAAAAGGATGGTCGACTCATTTGGAAAGCGTTGAGTTTCTCGGTTTCGGATAGTAGTAAGATCCATCGGAAGTTTTTGCTCTTTTCTCTCTGTGAGAATACTACGGTCGAGGAGAAAACCGTGAGGACGGGAATATTTGCACGCCAATTTGCGTCGGGGGGGGGGGCATTTTGCACGTGCCAGTAGATCCGTGGAAACTTATGAAGCTATGAATACCAGTTGAAGTTTGTAGTGAGCAGTCGTGAAAACTTGTGGTGAATCCCTGCGATCCTTTGCAATGGAACGAGTTGGAAGTAACGAACCTTCGAAAATTTCACCCCTCCTCCCCACCCTCCCCAAGCGCAAGTGCGCCAGATGGGCTTGCAGTACGACAGTTATCAGGTATTCTTCACAAGGTTTGACAAGTGACTCCCCTACAATATTCAACTGGCACCTTTCCATGGCTTCACAAGATTCCACACACCTCTGCTCGATGGCTCGACACTCCCCTTCTCCGCCCCATCCCCCCCCCCCCGAGCCGAAATGCGCTTGCATATACTTAGTGCAGCTAATTCAAGAAACCTTTTGGGTTAGCAAGTGAGCATCACGGCTCCCTGCAAAAGGCTTTCTATGCTGACAATGAGCAGAAACGGTTGAATTTTCATGAGTTCAGGGATGATTTTTAACCCTTCCGGTGAATATTTCATGGTACTGCCCCGTACCAAAACCATACCAGAAAAGAAAGAAACCTGAGCTGCGTGGATCAAACTGACCCGCTCGAATTCCGTAAAGCGTTCTTCCTTTTGTCGAATTGAACCTAGATACTCCATTGTGGCCTTGTAATTGATACAATATGCTTGATATGCAGAAATCGTTGAAGGACCTTTAGAAAACTGGAAAAAAGCAATATCATTTTTTATTAGTAATTTAATTTAATTTCAAAACAATTAAAAATTACCCCAAATCATTAATAATCTGGAGGACAAAAGGTCCATGGCGATGGTCGCCTTTTTGGAATGCGACATGCGTTTTTACTTCCGGGGGTATGTGGCAAGAGAATCGTAATTCGCCGCGCCAGTGGGCGTCGCGTGCGACGTCGCGCCCGCTAATGACGACGATTTTAGGTGGTATTGGTCGAGAATGACAACCAAGTGCTTGTCTATATGAAATCCGATGCTCGAATCGATAACGCTTTGGTGCAAATTAAGGAAACGTCGCGGCCGCGCGCGACGAAGCGGCAATTTACGATTCTATTGCCCGTCTCCCTTTCCCTCCAATCAAACTCGTAAAGAAATTTGAAGGGGATTCTGGGCGATACAACGACTTGTGCAGGTCAGCTGTGTACAAGTCAGCAGTAAACAGGTGTTTTCATCCTCCCAGACCGTAATTGGCTATTTAACCGACACACACGGAGGAAGGTCTGCTTAGCCTAGGCGACAGCCGGTCTCAGATTTGACCCTCGAACGGATAAAACGGTGTCACTCGCTCCTGCATCACGCCCGCCTATGTTTTGAACCACGATAGGAAACGAAGACCACCTCAGCGTACCCTCACCGTACCTCCTAGCTCTATAAAGTCTCTTTAAGTCCAACCTTGGTTTTTAGGATCCCCAGGTAGCCCTGAAGCCTTCACCGCACGTGTTAGCGGCTTTACGAGCATCCTCAAAAATGCATGATTGAGTGCGGGAGTGTTGAATTTGAACAATGGAATGAAGCGGCGAAGCGAAATGGTCACGTTGTTTCGTCTCTTTGTGGTTCTAGATTTCGGACATCGTGCTAATGATTAACGCTCCAGTGGAAGGGCGATCCAATATTGCACAAAGGATCTCTTATAAAAATCATTTCCCGAACTTCATGGAATATTTGAATAAAACAGCACTCATGGCTTGGCTGCTGAGAACCAAAAGCGCCCTCTCCCAGCATCTAGGACCGGAACTCGAAAAAAGGCTTACCTTTTCGAAGAGCTTCACTACTAGATCTGTACAATCGTAATCTGTTCCTTCGCGATTTACTGCCGGCAGAAGGCTGAGGAACGTCTGGCAGAATCCACGGGAGATCCGACATAATTGGTCGAGATTCCCAAATAGGAGATCGGGTTCAACCGTCAGAAGACAGCCTTCTACTTGGCATTTCTTGAGGGGCTCTTTGTAGACGTTCCTGAAAGGGCGTATTCAGGAAGATTCGGGAGGGATTTGAAGGCATTCTTACCGTAATACAAGTAGTTGGTGGTGGAGGAAGTTTAACTCTGAGTGAAACAACTCCCATACGGCTTGTAGGTACTTTAGCTTCTGAATAATAGCAATTTATGTTATTAACGAACCAAAAATGAAAAGAAAGTATCACTCTAAGCAAAAAGTGGAGGAATAAGGGAGGGGGTATTCCCGTTGAATCGAATGGACTCTATGAGAACCAAAATTATTTAAGGCAGAAGTCCACGCTTGCTTATATGGGCGGAGTGAATCTTACCAATGCGCCTTCCTCATTGGTGATGCGCCTCTTCTACTGCGGGAAAGGGGGTGATCTCGCTAATGAGGAAATTACAAATGTTAGGACTGAGTCCACCCCCATGATAAGCCCGATGAGCCTGGGTCTCTGACTTTTTCACATTTCACTGCTTCTTAGTGGGGGCGGAATCGAGCATACCATTGTGCCTTTCCCATTGGCGGGCTCCTTCCCTTTCCTGTATTGGAAAGCAGCGCACTTCAATGAGAAAGGCACAATGATAGGTCTTATTTAGCCCGTTTTATGAGCCTGGACTATGCTTTTAAAGTTTCGCGTTCCGCAGCTTGCTATCTGGGCGTAATCAGAACCCATTTCGCATTATTCATTGATGGGCTTCTTCCCTTTTCATAAACAAGGAAGTAGCCAATGAGGAAGGCACAATGGAAAGACTGACGCCGCCCATATGGTAAGCGTGGACTGTGGCTCCGATATTCGCACTTTCCATACTGGTCGTGTGGGCAAGCATAAGCATAAGCTTCCCTCGTTAATGGGCTCGTCCTCCTTCGCGTACGAGAGTGGAGTGGCACAGTACTGAGGGAGTGGCACAGTACTGAGGAAAGTAGAATGGAAGGTCTGACCCCGCCCACATGGCGAGCGTGGGCTGTGCCTCTCACATTTTTACCGTTCACAGAGTCCATTTGGTAAGGTGCAAGTTTAACGATTGAGTGAACTCTAGATGCCCGATCGTACCTGAGAAGGTAGCTCCATGAGCGGGCCCTCAAACATTTCTTCCCAGGATACCGGCTAAAATATAACAATTATGAGCAGGTTTTCTCCTGAAGAAAGCTACCTCAACTCTTAAACTTACCAGTAACTTTTCGAGCTCGTCATCCTCCAATTCATGGTCTACTGACGTCTCCAGGGCGGCCTGTACGTGCTTAATGATCTCACGCCTTTTCGCTCGATTCGACCACTCGTACTGGAATCAGAGCAGATTTGATTGAAATCATGGCATGGCGCTGGGGGGAAAATTTCGCTAAATACGACTCCGTCTTTCCCAATACCATATCCTGCCTACCATTCCCCTAAAGTTTCCTCATTTCTCCCAACTTCCCATCACTTTTCCGGAGTTTTTTTTTCTCTCGAAAACACTGCAACCTCTCGGAGGTGGAACATTAAGGAGAAGAATATAAAGCATGCTCGAACAGGAAAAAACGGAGAAAACAACTGAGAACATCATTTCTCAAAGGTAAATACAATCATCCCCCCCTCTCACCTCCCTCTAGCTCATAAGACCCCTTGGAACCCTAACGTACGACGTGCCTAGGGAGTAGCTGAAGTAACTAATTAGGTAAAAAACTCACCAATCTCTTCAAAATCCACGGTGACCTAGTCTTTGGCGGCTCCTTATTTTCTGCATAGAAGGCTTGGGCCGAAATGGTTGCCCGTTGCAAGTCTGGAAATGAAATTCAGAAACACAACAAAATATATGTCTTCAGATATCGCTTTGGTAAGAGGGGAGGGCGAGTGAAACATGCTAAATTTCAGCCCCTTGAAGCAAATGATACCAATAGAGGACGAGCCGTGATAAAAAAGATAATGTAAGATTCAAGAGAAAAAAAGGAGGTATTGGCTGTAAATTCCGTGCGACAACAGGCGCGTTGCCAAGACGACTAAGGGTTTTAAGCCCATTCCTTCTACCTTCTTGTAAATGCCATGATATTGTGACATTTTAGATAAAAGAATCAAGCAAGCAGTAGATGTTACTTAGGGCACCACAGATGCTGCAGAGCATCGTCACGGGACAGGCACGTCCTACCGGAAATGGAATTTTCACAAATACGCCCTGCTCCTCCCTCGCTCCCCTCCCACCTAACGACCTACCCTCCTCAATTTCCCCAACTTCCTACCCTTTTCCGTTTTTTTCCATTCTACAGTATTTTCCCCCAATGGCTAGAAACCCGATGTCGAAATGCTGGGATGGGCAGGGAGTAACAGCAACATGTAAAGGGAAAAAGCCGAGAAAATTCAGCAGCCGACGAAAACCTTATTCTTAACCCCGTCTTCTCCCTCCTTCCAGGCGAACAAATACGATTCGCGCTAGGCGTTTCCAAAATGTGCCCACCGTGTCCTTCTGGGCAACACTCATCGGGCTAAGTGTCTTACCAGAGATGAATATGGAGTGCTGTGAATGGAGGACTATCCCCAGTGAAGAAACTGTCCTCCACTATCTCGCACTTCACTGCCGATATTGGCCTATAAGCTCATCATGTCGAATGTGCGAGTGCTGCAAATGGTGTGCCACTAAGCGTCATTGGCTGGGGGGGGGGAGAGCTGGCCGCCGGCTGGAAGTGAATTGAGCGCACTCGCCCGGAAAGCATGAGATGCAGCTTTGAATCCTGCCTGAAGTCAAGGCTTCCCCAACCCAGAATCTTGTGATAGCTTTCCTCGTAGTGCTGACTGTACCCTGCCAAGAGGTTAGAAGCTATTGCATAGGGTGTTAGAGATAGCGAACCCTTTTTTGCCAACGAACTTTTCCCACCCCCTGAGCCCACCAGTGCCTCTGTGGCCATTCATTTGATCAAGACTTCTTCCAGAAAGAAAGGGCAATTCACCCTTACCGGGTGGTTCCCCGGCCTATGTGACAAGACAATCGTAATTCACCGCTCTGGGGGTGTCGCAAGCGACGTCGCGATCGCAAACGACAACCTTTTAAGGTCGTGGCTGGCTACAGTAGACAGTGCATAACCAAAAAAAGACATGACTGCCTACGATATCGTCGTCTACATGGAAATCTTTGCTCCGACAGCAGCAATGCAACTTAAAAAAAAACGCCGCGCTCATCGCCGCGCGGACAAATTACTCGATTGTTTGACCGTTCTCCTCGGGAACCAAACAAAACCAAAATAGACCAATGATACTATATCTTTGTTTACAAAGGAGACCAAAAATTACATTACGTGCGTCTAGCTACCTGCCCACCCATAGGTGGGCAGACTGTTATTTCTCCCAGCAGAATTAAATGACATCACGAAAAAAAACCATGTTACAAAAAGTCATGCAAACGTGCAACAAAGAACGTTAAAAACTCATAACCCGCATCTCAAGAGTTGTATATCTCGCACTGGTTTTAAAGGACGCCGAGGTAATTGACTAGTATTCAGAAAAGAAACTACTATTATTCGAGCAATTATTGCAGCAAAACAATGACAGAAACACTGACTGAGATTAGAGACTTAGGTAGGAAGCCTAATCTCGAATGCCATTAGTTTTTGAGGCGACTTCCTTCACGCCACTGCACTAAAGCAGCATGTCAACAAGTTGCGCTGCCAGGTTTGTGGGAGAGGACAGACACGAATTTTGAATACCAAATAAACCTTTAAAGGTGATTGTAAGGGCTAAATACCCATAGGAATGCCTCTGTGACTCTGAGCAAAAGTCGAACACATGGCGCACACCATAAAGACTGACCAAGGCGAATCACTTCATTATTTAATTCTAGGACAAACTTAGCGCTATGACGATAATAATTCAGGTGGTGAATTATTCACCTGACACTGCCCCACCACTTTTTCGTAATTCAATTGAGAATCTCAATTCGGTTGAGAATTTGTCCCTAGAGGAAGTCTGACCCCCTAAAATGAGCCCTTTTGTGTAGTACCCACGGCAGGAATGCTTAATGACTGCTGTCTCCTACGACTTTTTCTTCAGATTTCGCACCAAAACGGAACTGGGCAGTGTTGAGAGTTTGCCACTCGCTGTCCGGTTTGGGAGGGCATTTTTCGCTTGTTCCTGTCAGAGCACATCGTCACACCATTAATGAGATATCATAATGTGACATGATCAGACATTTGTCACACTGGACCTGTAAATTCTCGTCAAGTTGCTAAAAAATTCCTGCTAATGCATATCTTCACAGGAATACAGGAATACATGGTTACAGGTGACCACGAGTAGATATAGACCGTGATCGACGGAGACCAGCAAAACGCCCCCACCAAGCCCAACTGCGCCAACCCGTCTATGTTTCTGTTCAACGATAAGAAGGAGCTGAAAGGAATATCAGAAACAGCTCGTAAACTTTCTTGAATTTCCAACATATTTCACTACAGCAGCATCTCCACCGATAGGATAATTCTGCGCCTTGATCTCTTTATTAACCGTTAATTTTTTCAGTTTCAGGTACAGCGCAGTATTCGCCCCTGCAAATGGTGGGGGGCGTATCTGGTCGCCGGGAGAGGGATAGTATTTGGCCAATACTCAATGGCTTTCAAGAATGATTTCGCTCCTTTCAGCGCTATGCGAGAAAATTTTTTTTTTTTTTTTTTTTTTATTTTTTTTGTTTGCTTTTTTGTTTTACTGTCTTGAGAAGGTCTTTTTAACCGTTAATTTTTTTCTCTTCAGTCTCCAGCTCCCTGAGATGTTCTGGGGTAACATCGAAGAAGTAGGTATCGGGACCACCTGAGGGAAGGTTCCCACATCACCACGATGGGCCTAGGTTGTACAGACTATCACTGTGATTCCAAATACGGGCAACGAGAATCGTGAATTGCCGTTTCGTCGCGCGGCAATTGGCGCGGCCTTTCTATAATTTGCACCACCTTTCGATTGGAGCATCGGATCTCGTGCAGACAAGGACATGGTAGACACTTAGGTCTATTTTGGTCATAGTAGTCTTTTCTCCACCTACACCACCCAAAATCGTCGTCCATTAGCAGGCGCCGACGTCGCATGCGACGTATACTGACGCGGCGAATTACGATTCTCTTGCCACATACCCTTCAAATATATACACCGACCAGCTGATCTTTACTTCTTAGTTACGGACTTTCGCAACAAATATTGTCTATTGATTTCTATCTTTAACTGTCGTCTATAAATAAATTCGAATTATTTTCCTCAGCAGTGGTCTACGCGCCCATCAACAACCCTAAAACCTGTTCACTGTCACATGTAAATTGAGGTGAACATTCGAAAACAGCTTAATGACATCGAAGGAAAGGCAACAGTGATACCAAGAAAACAAATAGAAATGGTAAAACCGGTTGAAAAAAAAATTTGCCTGCACGATAATAACTTCGAGACAGACTTAAAGACACACTCCGCTGTTGCAAAGTCATTGCGAAATGGGGTCAAGTGAGGAATTCGTAAGTGCATAGGCGACTTTGGCGGTTGAGGAGCCAGCCAGCAGTTAAAACCATTAAAAGCGTCTTGAATAAGTTGAATAATTTTTCTAAAAAATACGTCTGAGCATTTCATAAGTACGAGAAGAATCGCGAGATGGTAAGACATTGGGAGCGCGGGTGAGTGTGCTGGCAGGAATGATGAGAGAACAAAAAAGCAAGATGAGACACAATCATCTCTGGGTCCCCCTGGTCCCATTCAGCGCCCCTGTTAATCTCACTTTCGAAGCCTAAAGAAGCCCTACCACAGTCTTGTTCGCTGCGGATACTAGAAGGTATAAGGAGGTTCGGTGGCCGGTGCCAACCCGTTTTCTACGAACTGCTGTCGCTTGCTTGTTTCAACAATTGGTGGAGGACGCACGGCGCCGTGCTCCGCCCCCTGACACGCCCATCATCCGCAGCGAGCAAGACTGTAAAACCTCTGCGACTGGGGTACTTGGAGAAGGGAGGGACTTTACCTGTAAGGTGTATGTTTTTAAACGAAATAAGTAAAAAATACAAGTGTAGGGATGCTTACCTGCAAGGAGTCCACCACCAGAACTAATGGCTCTATTGAACAAGTGCGACTCATTGGGAGAGATCTGAACATGTGGGACGATGATCACGTTGTCTGAGGAGCAGCAACCTTCATGTGAGCTGAAAAAGGGATTCAAGAAAGATGCGGGAGGTGTTCAGAGAGGACTACACAGGCAACATAATCTCCTAAACGAAGCATTCTAAGGAACTACTACAACTACGCAACACAGTGACCTACACATACCTTTCCTCGTGTTGATGGGGCTGTAATAAGATCATTTTAGCAAAAACACTTGACAATAAAAATTAGAAGTATAAAGTAAAGGAAAAAAGAATGAAAGGAATTGAGAAATTCATCAACAGGTCACTCACTTGTTCTGGAACTATTGCATACCGCCTGCTCAGCTGCTCTTTGTTCGGATGGATGGTTTGCGGTTCGCCATCTTCGGGCTGAAAAATGAAAATTTTGTTTTGATGATCATAAACAACTTGAGCAAATCTTCAACTGAACAATTGATTGATTTTTTCCCGCCGCATGGCAGCAGAAAAAGGGCCATTTACCACTGTTTAGGGGCATGTATCAATTGTACCAGCTGCGTGCCGCGCGCGACGAAATTGCGCGCGAATCAATTTGAAACAACCACTTGTCGCCTGCTCTGCACCCCTCATTCAGACCGTGCTATCTACTCGTTTTCTGATTCTGCATCTATTGAAAGATTTTGTAGGAAATTTCGGGGTATGGAAAAGTGAGCGTCACAACGCGCCATTGACATGTCAATGGAGTGCATCGTTTACAGATAGGACAACTTCGTCCGAAGAGTTGGAAGTCTTGAATTGACCCCTGGGGGACCCAGGCTAATAGCGGGCGCAAGCTAGCAGTTCATGGATCCGAACCAGCTGTCTAACATTGGAAAGCCGCGTGACCGGCCATAACATTTCAGCGGCAATGTGATCGCGCATGCCAGACATCTATGCCACATGTCATTGTCAGCGTGCGGCTTTAGTGGGTCCGAACTGCATACATGCTCACAGCTTCTTCATTAGAATTGCTCTAGCTTACATGACCTCACTACTGAGGGCCTCAGCAAGCCGAAAAACTTCGTGTTAAACAACCGTGTGATGTCGTTCTTAGCTCACAGTAACAGAAAATGGACCAATTACTACTGCTAAGGGACGTGTATCAGTTGTACTCGCCAAGCGTCGCACGCAGCAAAACTGCGCGGCGCCATAACTCCCTGAAAGATTCCGCGGCAGCAGACTCTTGTATCGTGGCCAAATTGTCGGCGGTAGCCAGGAGATCCAAATTGTGACGGCTGGGGAAACTAGCCCGGCAAATTGTATTTTCTTGCTAGTTGCCTCGGCATACTCTAGCACTATCGCGCCAAATCAATTGGATCCTGGTGCGAATGCCGCGCACGCGACACCGCTTTCGCAACTCTGATCTCCTGGCTCGCATCCTGGTTGAAGACGTCATTTTAGCTTCGAGAATTCGCCGCTTCGCCGTGCGTGACACGCAGCGGGTTCAACTGACGTAAGCTCATAGTTTTTCACCAGAAGTATTTTTGAACTCAATGGCCACACCAGTGAGGGCTTTATGAAGCCGAAAAATGGTCGTTCACCTCGTCTTGTGGCTGACGCCGGAACAATGGAGTCAACACCTTCACATCAAGCATATCACTGCAAGGACACGTATACGTTTCATACATGCGAGAGTACACAGAAAATTAAGCGGAGATAGAAAGCGGAAGGATAGAAGTCGAGTGAAAGTGAAGTACGTACGAGACTGAGTAGGAGGTCCTGAGAACGAACGCTTCTCGAGAATACTTCAAAGACATGGCTTTCGCGATGGCGAAAACGAGCAGTCAAAGGAAGCCTTCCAAAAAGGCCTTTTCATGGCTAGAAACGCCACACCTGAAGTGCAGTTTTTCAACGTCACAAAACGTCAACTACCGTGATGCGCCCTTTGTCAATAGTAGATCTAATTTGTGAAGCCTTCAGCGAAACATGAAGGAAACAAGTGCGAAATCTCTCAAGGGGGGGGGGAGCAGTTGAGACCAGAAAGTAGTACCGCGGCTTCACTGCCCTTAGGTGACCTAGCCTTTCCAATAAATTAGGAAAGGGAAGTGCAGGCAGTGTGCATGGCATTAGGTCGATGCGAGATGGTGGGGGGCTTATATGGCACCTGGAGGGAGGGGTAGCTTTGGCCTTCAAAAAAATGTTTTCAGTTGCTGACTTATTTACAGTGTGCTTCTTATTCAAGGACTGACCCCGACCCTGAGACACTTTCTAGGAAAGAATGCGAAAAATTTTTCGCGAAAAAATGCTGGCATGGGTTAGGAGAATTTGGGAGGGTTGAAAGGAAGTATTGGAAGGGCGTCGTACCAGGTGAGAAACATTTGGGAGCAGGTCATAAGGGCTCTGTGGGAGCTGGCAGGAGTTTTCTCATTCTCAATAATCAAATTCAGGGTTTATAAGCATCAGTGATGTGTGAGCGGTCTGTGAGTACGATCCCCTTTTGGGAAGGTGCAGTACGACCCCTCTCCATCCACCTAAAAAGGGGTTAGCGGGGTTACGATCTCCCCTCCACCTTCCCAAGCCTACTACTTTTCACTCAGCATCTGAGGGAGGGGGTTACAGGACACATGAAACAGGAAAAATCACGAAAAGTCAACAACCGTAGAAAATTTTTTTCAACGCGGCAAATTTCTCTCAGATTCTCTCAAAGCCACCCCTCCCCCCTCTCCAAACACTGATCAAATACGACCCTCCCACTCACCAGCGGAAAAGTACGACCCCTATATGTTTCACACAACGATGCTGTACCTTGATCAGATTTGCACCTCCCCTTCCCTCCCCTCTCCCTTAGCTGGTGAAATGTCCAAAGAAGGATATAGGGCTTAGGTGGCCCTGGTGACACTTGGTCTTGGATCTGGCTGTCAGTCTGCACACGTGATAAGCGGTGCAGTCGCGTTCGACTGTTCACATTTAGCTTTGGTTAACTCATCGGAAGTGTGAGAGAGTCGAGCCACAAACAACATTTTCCTTTCCCTTTCAGTCCACCTAAAACCGCTTGGAAGATAATGAACTTAATTTCCGTGCCCAAAAGGACGGTTTTGAAAGAAAGCTGCCTACGTGCTGAACGACATCTTCCTCCTATCGTTCTTAAAGGGTTCTTTGGAAAGGCCCAATTTCAGAGATTTTCGCAAGTTTCAGGACACGACCCAAGGGACGCTACATTGAACATGCTACGCTTTCATGAAATTTTCTAACGATTTTTAGATTTGGAACGAATCCAAGAAAACTCACCCGTCACAAAATTGCTTTTCTAGCAGTTAAAGCGTGACGAGATAGCAAGGCCAAAACACCAGGCGTATGTGATGGACGTGTTTTTCTTAGTCATAGTGTTTATAAGGGGAAAGAAGGTAGGGGCATAGATTTTGCCGTTGCCTATCAATTAACATCGATCAACAAATTAAGCCATTTGGGAAAGCAGCACCAGCTAATGATAGACCGCCGCGTGTTTTTCTGGCCATAGGGTGAGGATGTGCCATCCCTGCTGTAATGGACTAAATTTGTCAATCCGTATATGGAATAGTCGGCGGAAATTTGTGGATAAAGTAGAGGAGCGGGATTGTAGCCCTGAGAAAGGACAGGCGCAAAATCCTGAAGTTTTGAAAGCCTGAAGCGCATGTCTAGAAAGGTCCAGCGAAGTTTAGCTACTCAGCGCAGCTTTGAGAGCATCGCCGGCGCAGGTACCCAAGGTTTAAGAGGAATGGCCCGCTGCCTTTCTTAGTGGCGTTGTCTGTACAACTGGGATTACGGTAGCAAATGTGGTCAGGGCCAAATACTGACTATGATTTCGTCTATGCGACGAATTACAGGGACGAGCCGGTGCACAAGGCCGTGCCTTTATCCTGCAAAACGATTCTGGCGCAAATAAGCCAACCGTGAAAAGATGAAGGCTTTCCGAAGGAATTCCACCACCTCCCAGGTGTGCATGGGACAAGCAGCGCCAGTAGCCATCACATTTCCTCCCCCGGGACGCTTTATACGAGAAAGCTTTATGGACCAGAAATGGCAGGTTCATTTCCTCATTGCGCTCATAGAAATGCCAAAAAAAGTGAACGAGTGATTTGGACAACAGAACAAAATCACTTCGCAGAAAACCTTTCACAATTTCTCGGCATTTTTAGAAACGCGCAGCTGAAATTAACCTCTCCTTTCAGGTAATGTGTGACCTCTGCAAAGGACAAAAACCATTTTGAAAAAGCCCTACCGCCCCTGAACGACCAACGACCACTCTAGTGAGAGTGGGCAAAGTGGAAACAGGTCGACTACGAGTTCACCCACTTCACAAGGGTGGAAGGTTCGATTGATTCAGAGTGATTTAATCCATGTGCTCCGCCAGTGGTAGCGGCGCCCCTGGGTCTTGCACCCCTTCCCCTCTTACAAAATGGTATAAAGCATGAAAAATTTCTTAGGAGCCACTTGATTTTCGTAACCACAAGACAACTATGGTTGAAGCTTTTCGCTAAGAAAACTCACCTTACCGGGTGAACCCGGTCTTATTAGAGGGTGCAGGTGCATGGTTGATGCGGGACAACTAATGTGTGAGAATTTATGGGTCTTCTTGATGCAGCAATCAACAAATTCATTTGGATTCGCCTCGCTCGTATATTTCAAACCGTTGCAGTTCCGGCATAACAACTGAGTATTACCACCCAAAGGGATCGATATCTCTCAGTATTCGTGTGGTCGAACAAATTGTGGAAACTCTGGCACGAAAACGAAAAAGGCGACCCGTGGTAGAGCACCGGCTTCCATTTTCAATATAACAGGGGGAGGGGGTATATAGTGTAGATGAAACCGGAAAAAAAATCACGAAAGCTAACAAAAACTTTTTTCTAGCCGGCAAATTTCTCTGAAAGCCACCTGCGATCCCTTCACCCCTAACCAATGACCAAATACGACCTCTCCCCTCCCCAGCGGAAAACTACGACCGACCTATGTGTTTCACACAACGATACCGTACCCTGATAGACCACGCTACTGAACGTTACGCGCCCGAGGCTCCCAGCAACGAGCAGTCCAGAACATTTTCCTGCAGAGTCGCGCAAAACTGGCGCTGTTTTGGACTGGAGAGTCGTGGCAAAACGGTGCTGTTTTGATTGAAGGAAAAAAAAAAACGCAAATAAACAATCTCAGATAGCGGAAACAAAACGAACAGGTGAGAAATGATTGGTCCAGGTCAAGTCTTGCTCGGCCAACGAAGCTTCGCAGTTGTATGAGGTTTTCGACTGAACGGATGCTATCTCGGTTTACAGGGTTTCTGGCAACCTGGATGACGCTGCGAGCTACAGAGGTATTCTCTCGTTGCATCTTCCGGGGCGATACAGTATGGCCAGGATGTGTATATTAACTCATGAAAGAAGGATACGCAGAAAGAAGGCAAGGACAAGAAAGAGGAGGACGAATGGCTTTGCCAGGCTGAACGAAATAGTCACGTGACAGTTATTCTCGCGGCTGGAACTGCCTGCATTTGATGCTATTTTTTTGATACCTCTGCTACTTTTTTTTCGTCGATCGGCTGAGTCAATTTGCACCCACCCACGGGTTTTTCATCGAGTAGCTACGAGAAGCACTTGCGGAAATACGTCCTTGGCCAATTACGAACGGATTCGTTATCTCTATATATGTATATATTAAAAATGGCCTATGACGTCATCGGAGCGACGCTGAATTCCCAAGTGCATTCAAAAACTGCCATAGCGCATTAGGTCAAGGAAATACAATCATCGTTTAACGAAGGAAGAAAGCTGAAGGAAAGAAGGCAAAAAAGTGGATAGGCATCATAGCAAGTCATCTAGACTGGGAAAAGCCGAATCACAAGCCTTTGAAGCTGTGGCTGACGTAGAAAAGCTCAAAGAAACTTCATGAACGTCTGGCTTCTTGAACTTTTCTGCCTTGGATTTTTCATAAATCTCGGATAACAAAAGCTTAGTAATGGATAAGGCTAAGCTAAGGCTTATATTGATGTCATGGAATTTGAAAGAATTCCATGCATGGAAGTGGAATTCCAAGGATGAGAGTGTTTCCTAGATTCCAGAGATGGAGAGGGCGTGGGTGCCCACTCGAGTCAAGCGCTGTGCCGGCTCTGTTTTGGAAGGGATATGCCAATTTTGAAACCAACTGCTATTAACTCGTCGCATCCTTCGCTTTGTTCATATGGGGTTCGCAGCCAGGCCCCCCCCACTTCTGGTGTACGGAGTCTACCTGACATGGGAAGGGCGGTAAGTGGCTGCGCATATGTGAACAGCTGCCAGTCAGGGCATGCAGGGTGAGGGGTGTACAGGTTCTGTCTACTGCTCTTCTTTCACATGCGCAGAGAAGTGCGGATGAGCGACTTATGCCTCGTCGTTTTGACTAAACTGTAGCTGTCCAGCGCCGCATTGCTAACTGGTAAGTCTTGGACTACGGCCCTCCCCATTTCACGGATGAGAGTTCTGAGATGTATCATAAGACTATTACCCATCAAGTGGTTAACTATGAAAACATAGGTTGGGTCATATATTAGTTTCTATATCGAAGATCTTCTTGAAAGGGGCTTCACCGATCTCGGCTCGAACCCGCCAAAGCACTATCTCAATGAGAGGGCGCAGACAAGCGGCGCGTACCTCGCAGTCGTGTGGCGTATCGAATGGTGGGTGGACACAACAGATCTGTCAAGGAACCACAATCTTCTAACTTCTTGTTGCCATATGCTTTCAAGCAAGTTAGACAGGCCCATTCTATAGCTGTGCATTCAAGCTTATGTAATGAAAGATACCACCTCTCATGCGATCGTTTAGTGTGTCTTTAACAGTTCGAAGCTTTTTGGGGCCTCCAGAGCAAAATAGTCCAGCGGTAATATGCCAAGAAGTATGCCAAATGCATAAGGAGGTAAAATTGTGAGGTAGAAATTCAATGCATATGAATAACGCACAGAAACCGTAAATATCAGAGAAGTGGTGCAACCCGTTCATTTATCGCCTCTACATCTTCCGCGGTGAAATTTACATCAAAACCTCCAGGAAATCGTGCATATGACAAACGGCTTTCTACTCGATGAACTCGTCGGCTCAACAGAACGCACCCCTCTCGCCACGAATATACGGTAACGGTGCAACTTAAAGAGAAAAGAAGTCTAGAAAAATCAGTCAAGCATGAATGTAAGCCATGAAAGCGCCATCAAATGTGTTTTCTAGAAGTGATGACCACGCCCCGCGGCAGAGATAACGCCTACGCCCCACGTGGTGGAATGCAACAACCCATGGTGGTTTTTTGCAGACACGTCTCCGGCGAGGCAACACCAACTTGCAAAGCGCTTTTCCGCAAAAGGGGACGAATTTGAGCGTGTTACCCTACTGCTTGAAGACGTCCGCCGTGCTCAAACAAATTTGCAGGCGTGCTTTCTGCAGAAGTTTTTTTTTTTTTTTTTTTTTTTTTTTTTTTGTTTTTTTTTTTATTGCTCCTATCAATCTATGAACGGCCCCACTCCGGCGGTCTCACAGTAAGTAGGGCGAAGGCATTTCCATAAAGTGAGAACGATTGCCACGTTGAGAAGGCGTCCAGAACGCCACTCATTGTATAATGTGGCAGTTCTTGACGGCACTTCGGACGCTGCCTTAGTTTCCCGCCCACCAAAATTAAAGGCTATTTTTGGGAACAGTTCGGTGTTATACCGTGTTTTTTTTTGTTTTTTTTCCCCACTGTTGGATGGTATTAACATGACACGAAAAAAAGATTGTTGAGTCCAGAGGCGGTAGGATTTAGCTTTGAAGGCATAAAACGAGCAGGTCTGAGTGAGGCTGCCACAGGTCCTTATCTAAGGTGTTCTCCATAATTTTTTTTACTTTTTTCCCTCTGAAGACCATTGAGTGACTATAGGTTATGAGTGAACACCGTTTTTAACCTAAGCGCCTTGAAATCAATTACTTGTAGGTAGGGGAAAGGTAGCAATCTTACATGAACGATACCTCTACCAACGTGTCGAGGCCATCCAATAAACGTTCTCGGAGAATTGCCCCTTCCACATGATATATGGCTAAGATTCGCAAACAGCTTATGAACATTGCCTCGTAGCAAGCCAATTATTACAAAAAAATGAATAAATTCAAAATTTTCGAACAAAGTTTTTTCAAAACATTTAAAGTCGTGAAATAGAATTTCAGGAGGAAATCAAGTGTAATGAGTATTCCAAGTGCTTGATAGCATTGACCACTATAGCCGTTGAACCCAGTAATGTATTCGAGAAGCGTTCGAGAAGGATGTTGGTTGGGGAGATCCACCTTGCGGCAATAGGACGGAAGTGGTGTCGCGTGTGACGTCATAGGCTCTCATTCACTCTTCAATCTAACAAACTGACATGGAAGTGCTACGGCAAGTCGAGTCAACTAGCTAGTAACTACTATTAATTTGTGCCTGTCACATACTGACCGCAAGACAAGTCACAGCGTGGACCTCCCAAGCAGCTCCCGTTAGAGAAGAAACAACTTTATTGGAAAATGTAAACTGAAACAAAGTACATATGTACGACAAAGCTTCACGGAAGAAGGGCAAAATTTAGCCGAATCTCATTCATTTCTAAAGTGCATCGATCCGGGCTAGTACTACGTGGTGGCGAAAAATTACGTGCGCCATAAAAATGCTACAACTCAATTTTTTGCCATGCGCCCTTAAAGAAAATTAATTTTTATGAAAGTAGTCAACGGAGGTAGTCAATGTCTGGATTGACCCATATTTTTTGAAGGAGTTTTTTTTGTTTTCAAGTCACAGAAATTTGCACGTTGGTCTTATAGCCAAGCCTTAAAGATCAGATTCCAGGCTGGGCTAAAGCGGGGGAGCCAAATTTTGAAAGGAACGAAGGGGTATGTGGCAAGAAAATCGTAATTCGCCGCGCCAGTGGGCGTCTGCGACGTCGCGCCTGCTGATGGCGACGGTTTCAGATGGTACTGGTTTAGAATAGTCAATGTATGACCAAAAATAAGCATAATTGTCTGCCATTGGTCCTTGTCACGGTGAAATGATGCTACGCAATGGCACTGCAAATTAAGGAGACGTCGTGGGCGCGCCAAATGTGCCGCGCGCGACGAAGCGGCAATTCACGATTCTCTTGCCCGTCTCCTGGAAGGAAGTGAATCGCTGTTTTGAATTCATGGATCGAAGCTCGATGCCGTCACAAGATAGAATTAGGCTCACATTTTCCCCGAAACAAATATTTTGACCTCAGCAAGTATCCACGACCACGTGCAGGTACTTTTTGCCACCCCGTATATAAACTGCAAGAAGACGAAACCGCAGTGCCCTATAACAGAACCCTTTTTGGACTATTGAACAGCAAGCATATACTCAGTAAAAGCGTAAGTAGTAGCAAGAGTGACGCGAAGTAGTAGCAGTAGTGACTAATTAGTAGAGCTCAAAGTCGTAAGAGCGAAGAACAAGAGGTGGAAAATTAATTGCGACAAACTTGGACATGCGCGTTGACAGGAAGCAGTCAGAGTGTAGTATAGCGAAAAATGCCTCAGCTTGGGCCCCTCATACATCAAGTCTCCACCCCTTCAGGCACCTACAAATGAAAAACAGGTGAAATGAAAAACAACGAACTTGATAAGACATATGGAAATATTCCAGAATCTGCACGCTAACGAGAAATTCCTTATGTCACGTCATCCGCCCACGTCTTAATCACAACTTGATTGTCTGACAATTAGTTACGGTAGGGTTCGCGCGATACACTGAGTCAGGTATACATTAACCGTGATTGCTGGGGATTCCCCAACAGGAAATAGGAGGGAAGAAGGTATCGAGGAGGCGACGTGTACGAGGACTAAAGCTTGTAAGCCGGGTATTCAAGCCTTCTGTGGGCAAATTGAGAGTAACTGAATCCTATTAGACCTTGAACGCACTTGAAATTGGCTCAACTATCTCGAAGCTTTCCTCTCCCTCCGGATTAAGAAAAAGCTCTAATCGCCATTACTGTAAATCTAGCTTTGCATAAGTGTGGGTCGTGAGCGGCACAGACCGTAGCAAAGTGCCTTGCTCAAACTTCTAGGACCTTTTTAGTAAATGACTCAGTGGAATACCATCCCTTTCTCATATAATATATAACTTCAAAGGAATATAACCCGTGCAAGTAAAAAATCCGGAATCAACAGAATAGAATTTTTCGTGCTGTGTTAACCTATCCGTAGTGTAAGAGCTGCACGCGAGGTAAGGTCAGAAGGTAATAGGAATAGTAAGTGACAAGGTCTTGATGCGAATGACGTACAGCGGCATGTCAGCATAGCTACGGCAGACACCAGTAACCCATTTCCTTGCCCGTCCTAAATCCTGGACTATACTAGATCCACTGGAAAGAACATTCAGGGTAAGTCCCTTCCGCAAGCCCGTTCCTAGCGAAGTGCTTACTAATTGAGTGCTCTCTTATCTAAAATTACCATCGCAATTATCTCGATTTGGTTAGATTTAATTATTTGCAATTCTATCAATTAGTTTCTCATTTTTTCAAATACTGCACTGTTCCTCGATAATAGCATTGTAATGGAAAGCATATAGAACGACCTCAAAGATGAATAACCACCTAGATACTTTAGAAGTTACATCGCAAGGAGAAAAGACCAAGCAGGTGCTTTGAGCTCATTCATCCACTCACACTTTGGACTGAGTTCTGTCAAGGACTGAGATCAATATGGACAGATAGAATAAGGCGTCGACTAAAGTGAAGAGAGGAAGAACAACACAACCACCACTGACAGGAAAAAACTTCAAAACACATGGTTCGAAAGGTAAACTCATTAGGGGGATGCATTTAAGAGCTCCTCGTGCGAACCAAGGACTACAATGGCACGACAACCGATTTGCCCATGGGAAATGAGTCACTGATCTCGTAGATCCCCTCCTCCTAAGCTTCACGACCTATTTCGCGTTACTTATAAGATGGCAGTTTTAAAAATTACTTGTGAGGGTGCGCACTATGGACACCTTTGTCCGGTTCCACGACAACTTGTTTGGATGGGGGTTGTGGCGCAACAATACCCAAGCGGCACCACCTGTGCACAGGTGACTCCACCTCGCATTGGTACTTGACGCTTGCTCGTTGAGGCGCAGAGTACCTCCTGCTCTAAAAAAAATGTCCGCAAAACAAGGATCGCCCTAGTAGATGCTCCCTCTGCTACCCGGCTTTATCCGATCCTCCCATGTCACCTAGCATTTCCTATAACCATCATCTCTCTCTCTCTCAGCTCCTCTCTCTTCTCTCTCTATCGTCTCTCATCCTCTCTCTCTCTCTCTCTCTTCGTTGGGGATCCCAACATACGACATGCCGTGTTTGAGTGGGCGCTCGTTACTCTCAGCATCTCACAGCCACTCCTAACGAATCTTCGCCATTCGCTCAAAATTAACTGCCACAATGGTTTAGGGCCTTTCCGACAGTATTCTCCGCTTTATTCTTCAGGATCGTTCCTGCTTCACAATTAGTCAGCGACCGGTACTTCTGTGACATGAGACTGAGGGAATGAGGACGACATAGGGGAGGTCTGTCGCAGAACGGCCCACATTCACCTCTTAGGGACCTTGTGAAGAGCCGGAAAAAGAAGAAGCTTGGTTGCCAAGTGGAAGTAGATGGCGAGCTGAAACGTTCTGACGAGAAGTATGCAAAGAGAAAAGCCCACCCTCGAGGACACAAAGAGAAACAAAAAACGTATTAATAATGCACGACGTTGGCAAGAGGTGGAATATTAAACGAACAAAAAAGAAGCAAAGGCTGAGCTCAGGGGGGCAAGACAGAGGCGTAATGAAAATTATTTTGTTATTTGTTATCGCTTAATGACCGCCGTGGGCAATAATCATGGTAGACTTCCTTGAGTGATAAAAAAGGCAAAACAATTAGCGCAGTTCTTGTCCTTAGAGACGCGTAATGAGAATTATTTTGACTTTTTTAAGGATTAATTATTGCCTTGGGCAGTATTTTCAGGAGATTATCGCTCACGATAAAAGTACAAAGCGCTGGCCTATACAGTGAACTATGAAGCCGATAAGCGGCTTCATAGTAGTTCACCGTATGGGTGAACGCTACCATGTGAAAGAAGATCCTTTGTAACCAGCAAAGCCAATTTCATAAACGCACGCCGGTAGTCTTGTCGGGTAGATATCGTGCTGGGAGAAGGAAGGATGCCTAAGACTTGGACGTTATGGAAGCGCGATTTGAGCGTCACAAAGCTAGGCCGCGCTCCAACGGACCACTGCTAATGCAAATCCCCAGTTCAAGATGTAACTTTTCGACCCGTTGCTGCATGCCAACGAAATTCCTATGGAGCGGCGTTGGGCGCACTCGCGTGATCGAATCGCTTGGACTACGAAGTATGAACGCGGTTCCAATGGCATTGCTAAAGTTGTCTACTTCGGAGTGGACAGAGGCAGGGCACGCCATCGTTGTGATGATCACAACGGGGGGGGGGGTCGTATTTGGTCGTTGTTGGGAGAGGGACTGCCAAAGATCTATACAACTACTATTTCCGACAGTTGAAAATGAGGGTTGAATCCTGACGACCTTCCCCCCCCCGGAAAATTCTTGGCTGAAAAACTGGAAATTTTTCGGAAAAAATGGAAAAAGTGGTAGGAAGTTGGGAAAATCTAGGAAAGTGGTAGGTAGCATGGGGAGGGGGGGTCGTATTTGAGGATGGAATTAGGGGAGGGGGTCGTATTTGAGGATGGAATTAGGTTGCGTCGCATTTTCAGGAAATGATCACAACGCGATGGCGTGCCCTGGACAGAGGCTAATAGGAGAGGCTTTCACCAGTGGTATTTCTTTCAGCTGAAGCAGATTCTATCCCACTCGTCCGGCAGATTCAGCCTTTGGTCAATAATTTTTAAGACGGCAAGTGGTGCATGAGAAGGATTTAGTCTCCACCCATGTACAAGGGTGGAATCTGCCGCTTTGCGCATATGACAAGCGTGGAATCTGCCATGAAGATTCCGGCAGGTTCTGGGAATCAGAATGCGACGTCATTCCCATCTCCCAAGAAGTAAGAAGAAGTCGGGGGAGTCCGGGAATAAAGTAGGAAACTAGTTTAGGATTTAGTGGAGCAGAAAGGACAGCCAACCAGAGCACGTAGCACTTTAATGATCCCAGCGAAGGGGCATCGTAATTGGGCGCTGGAAGAAGAAGCGGGGGGGGGGGTACTGCATTTGCCTTTGAAAAGAATGGTTTTGCTGTGTTTTGCATTTTCTCGGTGGACTGCGCTGTATGCGCCCTCCTTACATTTGCTCGATGAGTCTTCAGGGGTCAGGCGGAGAATTTTCCGGGAATAACTCCGGAGAAAAGGTAGGAGCTAGAGCAGACCGTCGTGGAGGAGGGTGGAGCGAGCTTTGCAAAAGTTTTTTTTCCGAGGGCAGGATGCGCTCTGCAGCCGATGTTATTTATGTATGCTTCGATTCATTGAGAGTCGATGACGCAAGATTCCTAGATCCAGGAGTTACCGTTGGAAGCGGAAATAATGCAGGAAATTGGAAGCTGTTTGGGAAGCTTCAAGAACTGGCAATTTCTGGTTACCGGAAAAGAAGTCCAGGAAAGAGTGTTTGACAGCTAGTTATTTCCCACTCCTCTATAATCTGTGAGCGAGAAAATGTCGAGAATAACTTGCCATGGGAAAGATTCGAAAAATCCCCAGAGAAGTGGAATTAATCATTGCTTCGAAATTAAATCAATAAAAAGACGAGAACTGTTCCTGTTGGACTTTAGCCTAATGGCTTTTCTCCGATTCAAAAAAGGTTCTTTCATAAATAATCGCTCAAAGTACATGTTGTAGAGGGGACTGATGACGTTATGGTATTTGGCACTTGGAGGTGGGAGGGGGGGGGTAAGGTGTTCAGAATCGGAACTGATGTCATCCAAAAAAGAACTGCCTCGCTCAATTGACTCACCAACACCAGAACTGCTGCCCCTTGAAACTATGGCCAGATGTTCATCTCCATATGTAGCTGAAGTTTTAGTTCTGCACGGGAAGATCTCTAAATGTCCTTACAAGGCCATTAGCGCCGAGGGTTCCATTAGGAGCCTAAGCCCAACGCGGTAAGCGGGCTACTGGTCGCTAAACCCCTCTGTATCTGACCTTTGATAGACCGTCGCAGCTCTGATTCCGGGTATGTGACAAGAAAATCGTGAATCGCAGTGGTGGTGTCATCGCGTGTGACGTCGCGACCGCAATGAACCATATTTATAAGGCGTAGATGACCACATCCTCCGTCGCAAGTTACGAATGTCTTGACCGCCTCCTCCGATTTCAATCTCGTTCTCTCAACGACTCCCTCGACTCGTTCTCATTTATCCTTCAGGTAAAATGTGGCCAGGGCACGACGGCATAGGCATACTCAGCCTGGCCAACTGACTAGAATTTTTCGGCGCAGTTTGTCGACGGGGGGGCATTCTGCTTTCCATAGATGTGCCGACCCATCTAGGTAGCCTTTTCTCGAGTTGACACGTTTTAGGATGGTGGCTAGACGATCTTGCTCCAGCTTCACAAGCGTTCACAAGTTTTACCAGAGTGAGATTTGTAAACCGGAACTAGGGAAGCAATGATAGAAAATGCCCCCTCCGCCGACGAACAGAACAGCGCCGAGTTTTTCTTCTGAACATGGTTTTCCCCAACCTTTTTTCCTTCCCCCGATCTGCAGTGCGGCAATTTCAACTATTTTCGACAGCTGATTGGCACCTGTTACCCCCCCCCTCCCAATATGAATACTGGGAGGGGGTCCTATTCAAGAAAATGCCCCACCCCAAATGCGATCGAGTGAGGCACTAATTTTCACCGATTCTCGCAATTTTTTGTGAAGAGGAAGCTTTTGTCCTATTCAAAAACTTATAGATGAGTTTCCAGAGGATGCGCATCACTCCAAATGCTCTTTACGGCCCCGGATCGAAAGAAGAATGGCTCTCAAATGGGAAGAATTAGCTCATCTCATCTCCGTCAATAGATCCCCTTATCTTCCCTTTTTTCGGAAGACATCCGGGGGGGAAGGAAGCACCAAGCCAGAGGGATTTCCATGACTATGAGGGACGATACGGATATATCCGTGATTATTAGTGAGTTATGCGGTAAAATTCGTCAACAGGTACGCCCTCCCCCGCCCCCCCCCCACCCAATCCAAAGATTGGTCACGCGGGATCCCCCACAACCACCGCCTCATGAAATCCACAACAACGAATGAAATCCGACATTCTATCAATAGAACACACATCACTATCAACTCCAATGATTGCTCAACATAGACTCATATATTGTATGATCATTACGATCCAGAGTTAAAATAAGTTCCACAAGAACAAATGGACGTGCGTTTATAAGCATAAGTAAAACATAAATACATATTTTGTAATTCAATAGCCAGAAAACGGAGCAATTTAATCCAAAATATTTTTCAGGAGTCTATAATGGATACAAGCTGCGTCCGCACGTGGGAACAAGTTTGGTTACTTCTCATTAAAAGTCATAAACGACGTTCCAAATCGTACGGGTGTCGAAAAACCAATCATAATGTGTTCTCCCGTTTCAGAGCAGCCTTTTTTCCTCTGTAGATCTCCCTGTGCACACACTGGACATTTTTTGAACGCGGATGATACTATCGAAGGATAAAAAAAAGAACTGTTCCTGCTTTACGGCAATATCGATTTTTTAGTATTTATAATATATTAAAGAGAATTCCGTTAACTTTACCAACGACAGAACCGCAGTAGCTGGTCCGGTTGAATCCGAGCGACCACTAGCGCTCTACAACTTTGTAAAATTAATTTAGATCTCGTGCTAGCTCGTGACTTCATGTAGACCCCGGCTCATCGTAGAGCATTCATGACAACTTTTCCTGGTTCTTGAATTGCCTTTTGTCGCCAATGCCACCGATCTGGAACGTATCGGTCATGTTTGGGGCGCGACTAGTCGCCACGCGACGCGTAATTAGCGCCGGAGTAAATTAAGCGGTGTCTTGTCACATACCCGTTTCGTAGTTCCCAAATCCCTCGGAAGGCGGAGGCGGTGCAGAGCGAGTGGATCGCTTACCACGCGCGCGATCCAAGAGTCTAGTTCTTGCGGTTCCGCGATGTACATGCTACACAGACTAGAACAAGCGCAACAAATTATAGCGAGATGCCGGCTCCCCCCTCCTGCCATCCCTTTATTCCAAGACAAGCGACACTGAAAGAGGGATCTACCACTAACTCTAAGCTATGACCTCTCACCCGTGTAGGCAAAACTAACGAGATACTTCAAGAAAGACCCTCTCTATTGCATATTGTGGGTAGGTGCCCACTCAATTATAAACCTATAGTCGCTAAAGGACACTCCAGGGAAGATAAAAAATAAAAAAAATCATGGAGAAAAAAAAATAACAATTTTTTCTGTTTAAAACTTGCTTGGCAGCTTCAGCAAGCGTTCAGACTTCGGCGACGGCAGCGTTGTCGACTCTATCGATGCAGTCAAATCAGTCGCGTCTGAAGCGCTGCACGTCACAAAGTCTGGAACACTGCTTCACTGCTAACGAGCTCTCCGGACCTGCCCGCTTTTTTGCCGGCAAAGGATATCCGCCACCTTTGACTCATATAATCGGCTTCTTCGCTCAACCAACGGCAAATTACAGTAGAAACAAAAAAAACGACGGCCGTAGAAACTAAACCCCATTGCAGAAATTACTTTTGCGTTTTTGTGGGCGGTACAGCTAGGGGAGGGGCGGTACAACGAAGGCCGCAGCGCCTTGGTTACTATGAAGGCCGCAGCGCCTTGGTTACTTACTGTGAAGCAGTGAAAGTGTGACAGCTTTAGATATTGAGGACCGAACTGAAGGGATCGCGTAGTCGGAGAAGAACTGTTCAAAGCACGACATTTCGTGCCGACTCATGGCACCCCGAACTACCACGTCTCAAAAGGTTCTAGCAAACCTCGAAAGTTTAAGATAATATGAGTTGACGATGAAGGTTGTTGTGGAATTATGATGTTTTGTTAGAAGGCTATGCATCTATAAAGGATTAACTGTTCTTAGTGCTCATCATGCTTATATATATACTATTATCGATTGTGTGAATGACAATCTATAGGGCAACAGCGAATGCCACGTTAAGGCCCTATGGTTACTTGTTGTGACGTATTGTCTTCCAATAAGTAATATAATGATAATGTGTCGTCTTTGAGGCTCAATAATTCCTCCAATCCTCACTGGTAACCTTTAGCCAAGAAACATATAGAGTTAAAGGACTAAAGCCATAGTAGGGCTGAACTTCAAAATTGATAAAATGTTCCACTAAACACGCTTTTTCTGTGTATTCGCGTGTATATGCTCGATTCTTCACTTTGAGTTCGAATCGTCTCGATATATTCTGATGTTCTATGAGCCAAACAGAGTGAGATTCAATGACCGTGCATCTATATATATTATGCCTGGTCTTTTCTATTCTCGCATGCCATCACGGTACACCTTCCCTGGGCTGTAGCGGCGGTTGTGTTGTGTTGTGTGTTTGGTTGTGGTGTGTCCGGGGGGTATTGGCTGTCTTTTTGTTACTTATGGTGTTTTATAGTGTGGTGAGAGTCGTTATGCTTGGTAGCGCTCTATAACACTATATTTTTAGTTATTGACTTAACAGCCCCAGCTGTTCGATGTGGTCGCTGGTTTCTCCGGCCCCAATATCTGTTTGCGATGTCCTGTGTAGTTTCTTGTTAGTACTGGACCTGTCTGTTGGTGTATATGTAGCTGATTTTGTCTATTTCTCTCTCGTAAAGCAACTTGCGCGCGGTCTCGAAATTGCAACCTTGCGCGGCGGGGTGGCATTTTGGACGGCTTAGAAGGAATAAGCCTTTCCACCGTCCCGCTACTAGGAACCCGCTGCGGTTCGGCGGGGAAATCCAGCCGACACAATCGACAGCTGCTTGGCCTGTTAGTCTCATACACCCTCAATGTGTATATAGAGCGTACCATGTGTCTTTAAGGCAGTTTACCTGTGAGCCAAAGATGTGGGTGTGGTTTGTGTCTTGTGGTGTCGTGTTTGTGCTTTGGGGTGTGTTTGGTTTCAAAGACAATGAAGCTCACGCTCCTCGCTTAGACTTTTTGAACATGGGCCATGTGATGTGTTTTGTCGTATGATGGTGATGTTGTCAGTCTGTAAGAGCTGTCTGCTCTGTGCTCACGAGGAATATGTATTGCTGTACCCTCCAAAGACGCCAGAAGGGTATTTTTTTTGCGCCAAACGGGCCGCGTATCTGGTGTAATTTCGGGTCGCCCATTGATGAACGAAGATATCACATTTTGGTTTTCCGGTTAGCCAGCTGTGAGTGCGTTCGATTTTTGGCGCCTAGCGTTGATAGCGACCTCACATTCTTTACTCCTCGAACCATGTTATTGTTTTCGAGCTTATTAGTATCCGGATTGAGAAATTCTTGGCAGTATTCGCGTTCTTTGAGTGAAATAATCTCTTGTTATCTGGTTTAACGTCTTTGTTAATCATGAACTTCTGAAGTAATCTGAAAAATACCAGTCCAGAACCAACTAGCGTTCTTTTGGTTATGCGTGTGGCCCCAATTGCTCTCTGATTTTACGCGGCACATTTACATTCATTTTATGGTGCTCCTAATGAACAGCAGCTTTCGACAAATTGTACCACTGAATGCACTCTCACAATTCGGGCGACCACGAGCGCTTTGCAAAACTCAGTGAGGCGTATTGCATCACTTCTCTCTGGAGTTAGAACTGATCAGTTATCCGCCCCGTTGGCACAGTAGCTAGATGGTGTCGTGTATTTCAAACTGTTCTTTTATCAACAATTGAGGTAGAAAAAGAACATACACTTTGGGCTCTTGTAGTGATCGTTTTGCCTTCATGTCAAGTATAGGCGAAAAAACTGGCGCAAATGGCGCCATACTCGAAATGATGTGATATTGTTGACCAGCCGCACCGCGAATTTCATCTATACACTCCTTCCAGTTCGAAATGTTCCTCTCTCCTCCCTGAGTTTTTTTGGGAGAATTGCTTTCAATGTGCCAGATTGTCTATAATAACATTGCCAGATCGGCGCTGAAACGTTTGCTTTTCAGTTAGGAGGCTCAAGTGAATAAAACTCCCTCCATTTGAGCTAAAAGCCGCCAGAGCTCAAAATAAATTTTTTAAAGAACCCACCGCACGATTTGAACCGTTTTTGCGCGAGTGTCATAAATTAAGAGTAAGTGTCAAACGTGACCAACTATAGGAGGACCTAACCAATTATCTGAGTGCAAAGGGTCTTGATAAATGGTTGTGACCCTTAAAAAGAAAGGGGTCAGATCACAAAAGGCGTGCCTTGCCAGGCACAAGATTTTGCGTGGCAGAAGCCGGGCACTTCGCGAAAATGTGCCTTGCGTCAGAAAATGTGCTCGCGAGGAGAGCATGCGGGAACAAGCAGTACAAATGCACGGTGGAATCCATTACACACCCATGAGAGAGGAGCTACACAAAAGTTCGCTAACTTATTGGAATGGCTGACGCCAGTCTGAACTACTACTTTTCGAGACGGAAGCCATGGTGGAAAAATAGGGGCCGAGGCCACCCACGTAGTCAAGCATATGCAATAAGGGCGTGTACTCTCCACATTCAGCACAACCGAGCAATGGCCAGCGCGTAGAGCACCAATTGCAGTACAGCCATGATAGACCAGATTAGTATCGAGCATGATAAAGTGGCGGGACGGAAAAACTAGAGCGAAAGAACTCACTAAATAACGGGAGACCAGAAGAGGGTTGTCAAATGCCAAAGTACCGAAATGCAATAGCTCGTCGATCGCGGCGACGGTAAGCGAGAGGGAACTATGAGTACAATAGAGGCGAAAGATCATGAGGCTTTCTAGCAATCTGCACTCACTTTTGAGTAAGATTCTTGAGTTACGTAGGCAAACTTGCCTCGCATGTACGCAAGAGCGATTAAGTGGGGCTTAGTGCTTGGCAGCTAGGGATTGCCAATTACAGTTGACCTTTCTAGACACTGGATAGTTGGCGTAAATACTTTATTACACATGAGTATGTGAAAACTTCCGGCTTAGCTATATGTAGATTGCATGTTCATTGCTGAATTAGAAGCAGCAACTACGAGACTTTCAGCCATCTAATGGCTTTCAAGAAAACCTGTCGTTTGGTTAGTTGAATGTTTGTAGGAGGGTCATGTACACCTAGAACAGTAAATGAGCTCTTAGCCACTAATTGGCTTTCAAAAGCACCTGTCGTTGGTTTAGTTGTAATGTTGTTAGATGTCATGGTAATAGAACATCGAGCAGAAACAACTCTGGGGAGAAAAAATTGTTTGGAAAAAGAAAACAATGATGAATGGCCAGCGATTCTAAATTGCAAGGAGCTATCTATTCATTGCTTTCTCAAAAGCTGTATGGATGTCGTTCACAAGGCATACCTCAACGGAACCGATTAGTGCCAAGCACCCCATAGGTGAATGATCTGGCATTTCGAGAGTAATTTCCAGGAGTTGCTCATCAGATCGTAGGTGCTGTCGAGACAACATGAGCCCAGGGCAGACCGTACGTTCGGGATCCCAAGCGAGGGGTCGTATTTGGTCGCAAGCGGAAGAGATGAAGTAGTTGCCTTTGTGAAGAATGCTTTCGGTTGTTGATTTTGCCTGGTTTATCCTGTTTCAGATGCGCTGCACCCCTCCCGGTCAATGGTAAAGAGGGTCGTACCAGAGCGGGAAATTGAGTGGGGTCCTACAGAGGAAGTTTTAAAGGAGGCCGTAGCGAAGGAGGAAATTTTCAGGCAGGTCGTACTTTGCAAAACTCTTGTATACGGCAGGACGTGTTCTGCTGAAGCCACCTATGCTGCACTGCTCGAGGGTTAGATCCCCAGACAGCCCTCCAAAGCTTCGGACATTTGAATACACATACACTTTTCCTCATGTCTAATTCCCATGTTACCATCAAGAGCTGATCAAATTTTTATAGCCCTGAGAAGGGGTACAAAGGACACGAGAAGTAATTAGCTGTCGTCACAGGCGACAAGAGAGCAGGGTTTGTCCGCTATTGCTTCGAACAACCTTCAATACCCAGGAGTGCCTTTGAAATCTACCTAAAGGCTTTTCTGGTAGTATTGGAGATCTAATTCAGCGCGATAAGAGACCACCATACAGTGTGTAGACTACAGTATCAAGAGCATGGCTCAGAGGAATCCTGGACCTATTCCGCCCGATGCAGCCTGTCTCTGGGGTCGGTTAATTAATAGCAGATTTGCATGGCAGAATAAAAACGAGTTTACGAGTGGGAGAGTTTGGCGCAGCACTGGCGCCAAATGGCACTCAGCAAAGCTGATGCCGGGCAACTTCGTGAAGACCTGTAATTTACCGTAACTGAAGTGGCTGACCTCTTCCACTTCGCAGCCTTAAGGTTTCATCAAAGTGAGACCTGTTAAATAACACGAACTAGTAAAACGAATTGGAGGAAGTGCGAAATGCCTCCCCCCACGTCTTCTCAGCCAAACAGACCCAAAAACAGACTTGTGCAGCGGCTGGGCCCCGCGATTAGCTTTCAGATCGGCGTGTAAATGACACTATGATTGTAAGAAGTGGAATGGTGCATCCCAAAAGACATTATTCAACGGCAAATGCTCTACACTTAGAGCAGTTTTGGGAGCAACTTCCTTGCCAAGGCATTGCAGGCAGGCATAGGACTCCTTATTCATAGGACCCCTACGCTGAACTGAGATAACCATCTCATTGGATTATCGCGCTTTGAAATGAATTGAATTGGCCAGCCTATATAAAATCCCCAAATTCACTGCGATAATTCTGTGCACCAAATGTGTGCAAGTGCTAAACTCCCCAGCGCTCTCTCCACCCCCCCCCCCCCCCTTCCCCGTTCCCCAAAGCCGCGCAGGGCCCAGAAATGCGCCTTATATCTCTAAAAAGCTGTCAGGGATGGTCGATAAGAGAAAGGATTAAGGACGGGTTGCAGAAAAAGGAGCAAAATGGTTCTGAAGTTCCCCTCGTTCAATTTCTAGTGGAGTATGGCAGAGCTGGTAGTACTCCTGGGTGTTGCTCGCTTGACTTTCTGAATCGTCAGCCTTTCTATCATTTAGACACACTCCATATCCTAGAGATGGGGGGAGGGCCTGGCGTCGAATGGAGGATGCCTTTTTTCATAGAACGTTCCCATTAGTGACAGCTATCATCCTGTCTTGTGCTGAATAAAGACACGATTTTCGTAAAAGAGCAATATCCCACCAAAAGCGCGGTCGCCGTCAGGTTCAACTGCAGTATGCAGCCACGCCCACTGCACATTCGGAATATGAAATATGTACGTGTCAGCAAAAGCTTCACTTAGTCCTGCTTACATTCTATGCTTACTGTAATCGTGTAGCACACTCAACAATGATATGTGAAGAACGAAAAAGAAAGCTCCTATGCAACAAAGCCTAGAGGCATCAGTGATGGTGAAGGCAGTGGGGATACGACTCAGCAATAGGGAGGCGACAAAGCAGGAAGAATCTTTTTGTCACTGTAGTAACACACGTACGTGTAATTATACTGCTCATGACTCAATTTTTCTCACACGATGTAATTTCTTTTTGACTGTTCGGCTTATTAAGCACAAGAAAGCTTGGCTGACGCGCACTACTGCGCGTATGGTTGAACCTATGGTAATGGTACTGCGCTGACAGGATTCCTGTATTGACCCCGAACACTTCGCCCGATTACAATTTTTTAGAATACGGCCTATTTCATTATGATTCTCCTATTTAATGAACGTTTGCTAATGTCTGGTGCTTATCACATTTCTAAGAAACACTCACCATCCGTTGGAAATAGGACAGCTTAGCGGTTGAAAGACTTTTGATGGTAATAACATCGATATCATGGTGATATATCCTCACATTTCTCACATCCTAGTACTTCCGTTGAGCAGCTTCCAGGGCTTTTAATTTTCGTCGAAACTCGAGAGCTTAGCGGTCGTAACCATATCGCTAAGGGATAGAATACTTGACTCACGAACCATTGTTCCTTGGGCACCGGTGCTGAAGTTTATCAGTTGGTGGGTGGCAGGACGTGATAACAGCTTATCAGCTTATCAGCTGTTATCACGTCCTGCCACCCACCAATAATGTTCCCATCCTGCCCCCTCTAACTTCTTGGAACCCACATCCCGTCGTCGCTGTGGTCCGCGCTATGGAGCTGGTGACCCTTCCTTTTTAAGGCCCCTTGTGGTATCTTATCAGCTGTTATCACTTCCTGTCACCCACCAATAATGTTCCCATCCTGCCCCCTATCTAACTTGAAATCAACGTCCCATCGCTGCTGTGGCCGGTGTTATGAATTAGGTAACTCACTCTTTTCAAGGCTCCTCATGGTATCTTATCAGCTGTTATCACTTCCTGCCACCCACCAATAATGTTCCCGTCCTGCCTCCTATCTTACTTCTTGGAACCAACGCTCTAGTCTTGCTGTGACGCGCGTTATGAATTTGCTGACTTCGCCTTTATACGGCCCCTTATGGTATCTTATCAACTGCTATCGCTTCCTGCCACCCACCAATAATGTTCCTGCCCGACCTCCTACATCATCTATCAGTTTGAGCGCATTATCGCTGTTTTGAAGGAAGTTATGAATTTCCGGTCAAACACACACACAGACACACACACACACACACACACACACACACACACACACACACACACACACACACACACACACACACACACACACACACACACACACACACACACACACACACACACACCAACAGACAAACTTAGCGGATTATATATAGTAGGATTTTCCTTCCTTCCCGTACTAACGAGCTCACAGCGAGGTGATGCTGTTTAATTTCCGTCTAGGGGAAGTGGAAACTAAGTCTGTCTATGTTCAAACCTTCCCTTACTTGTCTGATTACTGAATTTTACATTCTTTCGGCCATTATTCATTTTTGATACAGTACTTTATGGCATCAGAGCCTTTATAGTGGAGTGTAGAAAAAGTCTGAGGGCAGTCCAGCGAAGGGACATTTTGCTTTTTTCTTTTTTCTCGTCAACGTGCTGACCGACCCACTCAGAGAGTCATTTCGTGAGATTGCAAGAGTTTACAGGTTTTGTCATGGTGACTAAACGAGCTTGTTCTACCTTCACAAAAGTTCACACCCCCCCCCCCCCCCCCCCCTCCCCGGTCGTCGAACTGCGCCGAACGCTAATGACAAGCATTCACTTCTGTTCCCCACACTTGTATTATGGAGTTTTACAGAAGTCTCTTTTATTTTTCCGGGGACCCATTGTCATCACATAGGTAAGTATCGTACATTTAAGATAGAAATCGTCAGAGGTGCTGTTCTCTTCTGCTTATAAGCTTCCCAGGCGGAGCAGGGCCACACTCCAGGGAGACTTAGCCACGACGCTTCAAAGCCATTCGGGCGGTGTGGGAAAGAAAAGAATGAAAAAGACTGTGAAACAAAAAAATGATGAGGCTAATTCACGTCACGATATATCATGCTGTCTCGTTCAGAGGGTACAGACGAGCAGCCGCGAAGTGGCTTAGCCTCTCTGAAGAGTAGTCGGTTCCGAGGCACATAGCACACCCATCCCCTAAAGGGAGGCAAATCTCGTAGCGCCTTGACGATTACCCAAATTAGTGCCAGTTTCACAGAGGAGTCCGTTCGCATCGTGCAAACGAAATTTTGGAAGTTTGCAGCGAGAGAGTGAAAGATCGGAGAGAAAAAGACGTGAATTTCGTGGGAAGGAAAAGCAGTTACCAGAAAAAAGGCAATGCAATAGAGAAGTCCTGACATTGCTGCCAGTAACGACAACTTGCGTTTTCCGATTTTTATAAATGATTCAGCATTTGAGCTCGTAGGTCATGCGACTAATTGTCTGTAATTGCGGTCCGCGGACTATTATAGATTAACGCACGACGTTTGAGCTCAACGAACGGTAAATATAGTTAGATTAGTGGAAATTGTAGTTCATAGCTCGAGCATGTTGGCTGTGGACGCTGGTGCATGGGTTTGTGAGAACGAACTCAGTTCCGGACAAAGAAGCTTTGGAGGTAAGAACCTTTGGGGACTTTGGAAGTCCTTTTGTGCAAAACTGGAGTTTATCCAGATAAGGATGGGATTAGTGCTTTTTGAAATATGTTCACCTATCCAGACGCTCATTTCCCCTCCAAGATTAGGCAAAAGCCTTCATATCTGTGGCGGTAATCCCAGTCATGCACAGGGAGCCCTTTAAATGCCCTCCTCCAAGATTAGTTTCGAGAAGACCTCCCATTATTTTTATGTTCGACGGTTCAAAGGGCATATGGTAAACTTCACCAGCGTGAACATATTGCCCACGTGACGACCCTTTGTAAAGGTCAACTTCGTACTCAGCCGCCCTTACGATTTTGGAGGATGGTGGAATACATGGCGTATCCAGAAGGGACTAGACAAGAGAATAAAACATTTGTCCGAGGGACTGATCAATCCCCCCAAGCGTTCTATTCCCGTGACATTCACGATGGCATTTTGAAGGGAATATGGCCTCTGTAGTGACCTTCTGGGGCCCATGTTGAACTCTCTGTTCGATGAGGGGTAAGAGCAATTCAGTGAGCCGCAAAAGGGATGAAAGGTCCTGTCCCCAACGCGGACCAATCCTGGATTTAATTCCCGACTGTGGGGGACGTCTTTTGCCACCATCACATTACCTCCGCCATTGAGTGGACTGATTCACACCACATTCAACCAGCATGTGGCCTGAACTTGAACCTTAGTGGAGGGTCAGCATGAATTGTCAACTTCATGGCCACTGAAAGATCGCTATGAAGTGCGTCATATTTCCTCGAAATCCGTGAACCCGCAGGGCAAGTCTAGCACGTCGTGGGGACCAACGGGACATTACTGGCTCCCGATCGAGCACCACGCAGAAAAGGTGTTACATTCAGGGCAAATCGTACATTGGAGCGCTGAGAATCCCCAGCGAGAAATCATATTTGGTCGCTGGAGAGGGATGGAGGAGGGAGTCCAATTGGGCCTAAAAAACTTTCTGATAGTCGATTCATTATATTTCGTGCTATCAACAACGCTGCACAAGCAATTACGACATGCCCTCCATGGGAGTTGAGAAACTGCCATTGAAGGTATTTGGCCCAACATTCCGACCACTGTAATCAGAAAGAGTGGCAGAAGCAGGTATGTTATGACGCTGAGAATTCCCCAACGGGGTCGTATATGGAATGAGAAGGAGGGAGGAGGAGGCTTACATCCGGGACTTTGCAGGAACTCCTCCTCTCTTGTCAGCGGTGCAGCCAAGGTCCTGTACAACTACTACATTCGATTATTGAATTTAGCAGTCGTTCAGTGGTGCCCCCCATTCCCTCCACGCAGAGAGGAACTTGGTCAAAGCCAGCGAGATGGTCGGAGGGGAGGTCGTATTTCGCAAGTCGCTGTTCAAAAAAAAGTGCTTTGTAATGAAGAGAGGTTCAGAACGGCCAACCAGTGTTGTTCTAAACCAGCTGTTCGCTCTTCATAGACCGCATTTGCGTCAAAATGATCGTCTTCTGACTGCTTTCTTTTAGTTTTTTCGTGCTGCCCCACATCAGACGAACGACCATCACGTTTGTAGCCGAGAAGGGAGGGGACAACGATCAGAAATATGATACATAAGCAGGACAAGAGCTAATCAGGCTAAGACAACACAGTGGTCAATGATCACTGAAGTAATTTTGGATTGCGGAAGTTTTCTCACCTATGGGAAAAATACACATTCAGTAAGAGCAGCTTTCACAATGGCTGCCATTCAGTCATTTCGAACGGCACGCCCCGCCGAGGTAACACTACGTTGAGGGAATTTTTTCGTTTTGACTGAGCTAACTCATGTAACACTCTAATATCCAGCGCTTTTTGAAGTCGGCCGGCCCACCGCTTGACCGCGAGATGCCTCGTGAGTAACAACATGGTAGCGACTGAAGAAAATGATAACATCAGAAGGTCCGCGTGGGTCATCTCGTCCATTCCGGGGAAATAACTCTTTCACTTAGGCGCTGTTCGTAGACAACTAAAGGATGTCTGAAGATGAGATTACTGTAACGCTAAACTCAAAGATACCTGAAGAAGCTGTTCGTCCACCTGAAGTGTCCCTTCCTGAATAGGCGTAGACAGCAGTCCTCGTCTCCTTTGCGTAGCACTGGTTTTGCACAAGGAGTCTTTAAATGAACCCCCCCCCCTCTTCAAGTCGAAGCGCGCCTTCATTTGTTTCTACTCCAAGGGATTGCCAAGAGCGTGAGCTTCAGTCGGTGAGGCTACGCAACCGATCTAGTTTAAAGCAGTTGGCACGATGATTTGGTGCTCGGCCTAAAATGCTAGTAGGGCGCTATATAGTGGGGAAATGGCGAAAGAACGGAGTGAAACGGTCAAAATCCTGCGAAGGAAGAGAGCCTCCGTTCTCAATGTGTTAGAAATCAATTTTGGACGAGTTTCCCGTAGGCATCTTGCCAATAACCGCTACCGAAGGTACGGCTGCATATGTGTACTCATATATCCATGCAGCATAATAGCCGCTTCATATCCCTTCGCTTCATATTTGCTTGGCAATGATACGATTAGAGCGTACGGTCGTCCATTTTTGTGGGCGGGCGGGCGTGGCGGGCGTTTGGGTCGTAACGGTAGCTTGATAGGGCCCTTATAAGGGCACCTCCCTTGGAAAAGGCATTATGCAGCGCCTGCTCAGGGTCGCGGAATTCCGTCCTGCCAGGCGTATTAATCCTACTCGTCTTGGGGATTTATCGTGCCAACTGCCTTTAAAATATGTTGAACTTGGCGGAGGTTGTGCAGTGGGGGTATATGCCAAGATAATCGAAATAGGCGCCGCTGTGGGGCGTGGTGAGCGACATCGTGCCCGATGGACGAGTAGACTAGTTGTCCTGCTCGCCGTCTGAATATGAGAGTCAAGGGGATGTAAAAATCCGATATCCAACGTATTAAGGAGTTTTTTTTTACTCGAATTCGTACGAGTTTCGGTGCTCTAATCAGCAAACTGGTGCATATCACGATTTGCCGCCCATGACGGCACAATACGCCGCGTGCCTTCTTGAAAATTACGATTGTCTTGACAGTCTGTGCAGTGGCAAGACATGCAGCTTACCACAGGCATAATCCGGTAAACCCCCACTCAGCTCCTGCTCAACAGAACCGAGCTCTCCAACTTTCGGAGTGAAGCCATTTGCTTGGAACCACAAAAGCTGAGTTGTACATCAGTAGAACCCGTATGTTATGGCCAGAACACATTTCAAAGTCACTAAGAAATCACCCCATATATATAATTCGCTTCGTCTGTTTGTTTGTTTGTTTGTTTGTAAGTTTGTCTGTCCGGAAATTCGGTTCGACCTGAAGAACGACTTGGAGAGGTCGGGTCAAGGTGGGGATGGGTAGGGCATGGGACAAGAAATAAAAAGCACACTTGACCTATGGGAAGCCCCGCCCACAGTGGGCGGGGCACTCGCCGAAAGTTTGGGGTTCCGCAGAAAAATGTTCATAATTCGCTTCCGGAGCAGCTTAAAGATGGGGAAAAAGGGAATAAGGTTAGTAAGGAGTCGCCAGACTAACTGTGGCAGACACGTCCAAAATGGGCGGGGCGTACTCATGGTGGGCGGTGCTTCTCGCAAAATTCAGTAACCCTGTTCGCGAGAGTGGAAGTCGCAAAAACTCAGTGTAGAATGTAAATATCTGGCGAATATAGGGCACGCTCAAAGTGTGTTGAGACCCGCCCACAGTGGGCGGAGCTTGCCCTAATCGCAGGGTATTCATTTCAAAAGTTTGTAGCTCGGTTCCAGAACACTCCAGACACCGGAAAAAAGTGGACTAAGGTCAGCAGAGGGTCGCCGGTGAGGATTGTGGGGCACAAAAATTGTGGGCGGGGCCTGCTCCGAGGTGGGCGGAGTCAGACGAAGAATCTGTAAAGTAGCTCAAGAGTACTTCAGACACCGGAAAAAAGTGGAGTACAGAACAAAAGGCGGATATCAGTTGAGTGTAGAAATATGTGAAAGAAAATACGCGCGGCGAAGCCGCGCCCGCCCGGCGCAGCCGGGCCGTATCAGAAGGAGGCACGCCGGCGTCAGCCGGCGACCGCCCGACTGTCCAAAAATAAGTAAAAACGTGCGCATCAAAAGAAGAGGACCATCAACGTTGACGACTTCATGGTATGTGCTTAGAAGGCTCTCAGGAATATAATCTGGGGTTGTTGACAAAGGTGCCATTATTAGAACGGAAATATAGCCGTAAAGTTCAAATCTTCTAGAATGTACGAATAACTTCATTGGAAGTCAACCAAGAATACTGAGAATGAATATCAAATGTGAGCCAGTATAACTGAATGAGGACGAACGTGAGTCTGAGAAATAACAAAGTGAGAAAGGGCAACCAGGCTAAGAGGCTTCACCTTGATCCCTCCTCCTCCTCCCATTTCATTGGTACATCACAGCGAAACAAACAACTAAGATGTGCACATATCCTCTCACTGCAGGGACCCGAGTCTGCTGGATAGGGATTCGAAGGCAGGATACAGCATCGTTGTGTGAAACACATAAGGAGTCGTATTTGGTCCTTGGGAGAGAGGGAAGGGGTTTGTGCGTTAGAGAGAACTTTGCTGCGCTGGGAAAAAATTTTGAAAAATTCTTCTGGTTGATGGGGACTTTTTGGGTTATTTTGCCTGTTTCATGTT
>MU912591.1:13354-43392 GCA_036418165.1 Cooperia oncophora
CTATAGTCGAAAACATCACAGTCAGTCGCGCTGTTTCCACAGGGATGGAACGAGACCACCCGGGTATGTGACGAGAATATCGTATTTGCCGCGCTGCTGGGCGTCGCGTGCGACGTCCCGCCCGCAAAGGACGATGGTTTCAGGCAGTAGATGGCGACAACATGCAATTAAGGACCGAAAACAGTAATGAGTGTCTACGATGACGGGGTCTACATGAAGTCCGGTGCTTCATTCGACAGGTTAAAACGAGTTATGAAAACGCCGCGCGCCCATCGCCGCGCGTGGCGGTGCGGCGAATTACGATCCTCTTTACCGTCTCCCCCCCCGCCCCCCCCCCTCCCCTGATTTTGAACCACATGCCTACCTATATTGTTCAGCCGCGGGGGAAAGGCCTTTAAAGGCAGTTGGCACGATAAATACCTAAAGACCAGTAGGATTGGTATGCTTGGCAGGGGGGTGTTCCGCAACCCTGAGCAGGCGGTGCGCATCGGTTTTTCCTAAGAAGGTACCTTTATAAGGGCCTATCAAGCTATAACATTCCGACCCAAACTCCCAACCACGCCCGCCGCCCAAAATGGACGACCGTTTCTGATGCCTCTACGCTTTTTGCGAAGTACAACTATAAAGCGAAGATTTGTATGAAGCGGCCGCGGTGCTGTGTGGATAGATGAGAACATACATGCAGCCGTACCTACCGTAGCGATTATTTGCAATATGCCTACGGGAAACTCGTCCGAAATTGCTTTCAAGAACGAAGGCTTTTCTTCGCAGTTTTCGACCGTTTCACTTCGTTTTTCGCCATTTTCCCACTAGATACCGGCGCCGTCTAGAATTTAGGCCTGAGCTTCGAAAACCTATCGTTCCAACTGCCTTCAACTTGGAAGGCACTAGGACCATACTCAGAAGAGTATCCGGTCAATAGGATTCAAGAAAGCAAACAGAAGCTGTGAAGCATTTCACTAAAGACGCATACTCGTTTATCGCATCGACGGATATGCCGAAACCACCTCTGTGGCTTGTCCTGCCCTCTTGCCCCCTTTCGAAGGAAGGCGACGAGTTACTAGGTTACTGTCGTGTTACACTCAAGATCCCTAGTGAAGCGATTAAGGCGCTTTTGGTAGACGTGTTTCTTTTGCTTCACGGTCCACTACGTCGATTACCGGTTAGGCGAACCACGAACTCCTTGGAATGGTCGCTGTTGAGTTCGCAAAAAAGGTCTTAAATTTTGACATTAGGCCGAAAATCTGTAACAAAAATAGCGAACGTACTTCAACATGTCTTTTATTTTCATGAAGAAGAAAATTGCAAGCAAATAGATGCGGATAAAGGAACAAAGTTGGCAGGTCATCCACTTTCTATTTCTATTTACTTCTCTATTTGCACTTACTTAATCCATTAACTTTCCTTCTTTTGTATGTTTGTTCTTGCTTTTACTCGATCTAATTTCATTTTTCCGATTTTCCAGCAAAATCTTTAACATTCCTTCTACGAACCCTTTTGTCACAATGGAGACGTCAGAGGTGGCTTCCTTGACTAAAATGCAGCCTTACATATTGATCTCTCTCTTTCTTTTGTCCTAAGGCGAATGTTCCTTTTTCTGTAATTGAATCCATCTTTGAAAGTTTTCCCGTTTCAGCTAGAAACCACATCTATCCACCAATCGGATATATTCGCCCTCGCTTCCTTGATTTATTAGTCTAGTTCGTAGACTTTATATTCCATTATAAATCAAATTAACGTTTGTTGGACTGGAGTTGCCATTTCTCTTTAAATTACTGAAGAAAACATGCACGGCTAACAAATGAGGAAAATTTTGCTTAGTTGGACCACGGGCAACCAAACTAACTATCTATCAGTAATTTGGGACCTGCCAGACTCATTATTCTTGTTTCTTGCGCGATTCCATGCTTTTGTTCTCTTGGCTGGCCGGAACCCGCTCCTCCTTGTATACGTCCTTATGCCCTGAGATGGAGGTAGCGTGGCAAGGCCGAGCCACCAGCATAATAGCCCAGGTGTGGATGTTCAATTTGAGGCGATTGTCAACTTGTCGGGCAGGTGTTGCGACAAAGACCTGACCACAATTTTCTCGGAATATGGAATTGTCTCACCTGCAGCACAGGGGTTAAAGCGCCACGTTCAGTTGAGAGTTATGCAGACACGCCTAACCCCATCCCAGGGATTTCAATGGATATGGTAATGGCCGCCTCTAACAATCTTTTAAGATGAGGTCATACATTGCAAAGCTTTGCCCAATGGTGCGTTTGTACTTTGCTTTTTTTTCTTTTACTTTCTTCTCCATCGTGTGTTACTCTGCAATGCCTGCAGAATCCATTGTCAAACCTGCGCAATGCTACTAAAAAGAAATCGTTAATATAAACGACATCGTTCCTTTACGAGAATCTTGGACCAGCAGTTACAAGCTTGCACAGAGTCCACAGATGCTTGACAGGCGAATGAGAAGGCTAGCGCGTGTTCTCAAACAATCGCTCGCTATTCACAAGGATTAGGATTTGATATGCTGACATAGCGCTTGCGGCGGTCTGTCCAGCCTTGCGGGTCTCCTCCCAAAGAAATTTCGATCATCCAGTCGCTTGACACGACGGCCCATGAATGTTTACTTTTTTCTGCTGTTATGGGAGGCCTCCCAGGCGTTGCTCCCATCTAGTTCAGAATTCATCAGGTTTCGAAATTGTTTTCCACATTTCTAAAATAAGGACGTTTTGAGTTGTATCTTTTATGGAGAAGCATCGAGGCCGCAGCTCGGCTAGGGAAGAGTGGGGGCATTCTGCCATTTCACTTCTTCCCCATTGCGTCTGCCTGATGCGTCGGGGAGCATCAGGCCAGAAACCCGTGAAATCTTGTGAAACTATGAAGTGATCCCAGTTAAAGTTTTTAAGAGAGCTTGCCAGATCTTGGAACACGACAACAGGATGTATCGGATGTGCAAATGCCACCCACCAAGCCGAACTGGGAAACGCCTAGTACGCATTAGATTCAACCCCTTTTGCAAAGAAAGGCTAATCTTCGAGGACCCGAGCATATGAAGGTACATAGCACGCGTTCCCTTCCTAGCTTAGTTATGTTCAACTTCCACTGGACCGGAAACGTTTCTGCGGGTCCATTCTTATATTCATAGGTTCCTCGTATGCTGCTTACTTATCGCGGATTTCAATGCCATCGGAGAGCGCTGAGTTCTGGGAACTAATTAAGCGAAATTGAATCAAAATAAACCGGATTAATGAGGGAATAATTGAGTTTTTCTCTGACATTGAAGGGGTTCTCGAGCTCGAACGTAAGGACATGAAGAGAGTAGTAGCAGACCAAACGAGTCCGAATTAAGCGTCATCAAATTGCATAGCAATCAATACACTTGAAATAACAAAAAATATGACCGTGGGACTTTCCCCCGCAACCCACTGAGCTCTAGAAATTATGTTCAGCTCAATCTGACGGAAAGTGCCATTTCTCCCGACTATACGAAGTTATTGTGACGCCTGTAACGCAGAACCCACCTCACCCCATTTCCTCACCCCTCAACGCTAAGGCTGAGCCTGGTAGGAGTGTTTCATTCTAGGCTCCGCCTTGGCAGAGCACAGATAATCGCAGTGTCCTCCATTAGCGCCAGCGCCAAGAACGAATGTCATATTCGTAATCAGGATGTCAAATAACCCCTGTATACAAATTTACAGCGGATTGGTGATCTAGCACTTCATAAATGAGTCCGCAGCCAAAACTGAGCGCGTCCAAACGGCATCAGTCCCCGGAGTGGGTGACTATCAATAACATAAACATTGCGATGTTCGTGTTGGGGGGGGGCATTTTGTAAATACTTCCGCCACTTGCAGTTGAATTGCACTTCTCACTTCCAGTGAGACCTGTAGAGTTGCCAAGTGTGATAAGCTCATCTTTTGCATAACTTTACAGGAATTTTCTCCATACGAGCATCGGCAGTGAATGATAAGAGCCAGAAAATGCCCCACCAAGCGACCAGCGACTAAGTACGACCCCCGTCGACGATTCCGTGACGTACGCTCGACCTTGATGGAAGCTGCCCTCGTAATGCAAATTAGAGGCACAGATTCACGTCCTCAAGATGAGTGTTCATCCGTAACTTGTTTTCCAACGTTCGTCGAATCACTTAACATTCCTATGCGTACCACGACGGATAACTTTAAAACTCGTGAGATCGCAAAAACGTTCAACTTTTTCAAACCATTTGCGTCATTCATTATCTTTCTCATTCGCCGAAGAGAAAGATGTATGTACATAGCATCAACGCAGCAGACGTCGAGCCTTTGCAGCTGCTCCATTCTTCGCGTTCTTTTCAACACAAAGCAAAAGGTCTCACAATAGTGTACAAGTACAAGGGTACTCCAGTAGAGAGAGAAACCGGAAAAAAAATCCGCTTCCCAAGAAACCGAAATCGCTTCCTGTCAAGTACAATGTTCTACGCCCGAGTAGCTCCAGAAGTTTCCACTTGAGTAAGTTTTCAAGAATACGAGAGAAGTGGGAAGTTGCCAATCATCGAACGTAGAAGGAATGTGGATCAGGACGTCCAAGAGGCAGCATCGCAGAATGGGTTCTTCCACTATACGCCCTACATCGCTTAGTTCGACGCCTTCTACCTCCCCCCCCCCTCCAAACAAAACACCACTCTTTTAGTAGTGTCAGAATGCGCTGCTAGCAGTATTACACATTATCATTATTATTAATAAGTGATATTATAGCATATTAATAGAAGTTATTTAATAAAAATCATAAATAACATTAATTCAACCACCATTATAAACATTAATACTAACACTAAATTGGACGAGAAGCCGTGCGACTCTCCAAACACGTTGTTTTGAAAAAAAAACATTCCAAAGTTTTAACCGTTGATGGCGGGGCACTCGGTAAGGTTGAGGCGAGGGTGGTGCAGTGGCAAATGGCATATTCGCCTAGCGCGCGGTCCGAGACAAAAGTCCAGGGGTTTTCGCCCAGGCAGCTAGCCTTCTAGCCCCCGGTGCGGTAAATTTTACCAGATTAGTCTGGAAGCATATGAGCATTGACCTCTACATCGGCTGGCCTCTGCAAGTCATTGTATAGGCCACATCGCATTCAGTAAGCCACTACGATTCTGAATGGAAGTAAATGCGTGCCGCATCCCAGAAAGGACTGATGAACGGTGAGGGCTTTGTCTTTTACATACAGGCCTTCTGCAAACGGGTAGGTAACAGCTTCCTAAAACCCGTCTAAGCTATGAACTCCCTCAAAAGATCACGTTACATTTCAACCTATTCTATAGCTTGTAGGACCACTCCGTCGCAGTTGACGGAGCTAGCAACTGCGCTACTTTCAAAATGAATATCCCTCAGCCTTAGGAAACTGGAGCTACATCATCAAAAGATAGGCTCACGTTGACCAGCTGGAAAGAATGATGTCCTTCTGTCAGACAACTTGAAGGCGAAGCCGAATGCAACCACCAGCAAGTTGGTAACATCTCTAGGCTGCACCAATATGGCAACTAGCTTTTCACAAACCTATTTACCATGAAGACTTCCCTCGGTGGCTATGAAATGGGCCGCAATGGGAGGGCTAGACTCGTGGCATGCTGTGAGTGAAATCTTCTTCTCCGTGATCATTAAAAATATTTTTGACAGACACTTTGATTGATAACAAAAACTATTCTCTACATTAACCATGCATATAACCTCTAAAGGACCATCTCTCCAGAGAAAAACGCCTGCAGTGCCAAAAAAAGATAAGCACAGGAAAAATGTTTCATTGCATCATTGGTGGGGCATCAAAGGGACGCCGCATTGTAGTGGAACATTACTGACTGCCATAGCCTAGGCTAATAAACTTCAAAAAAAGGTCGACGCTCGAGACAATGCAGAATGGTCCCATTTCCTCTCTCTTATTGACAGCACTAAGATCGTAAAGGTGACATCCTAAAATGAACATGATCTCGGCTGTCAGTTTAGCCGCTACCTCCTCACTCAAGAGGCTTAGTAACCCTTGACTACAGTCTTGTTCGCTGCAAATCATGGGGCGTGTCAAGGGAGGGGGAGATGGGTTAGACGTGGCGCAGGCCCGTTTTTTTCATTTTCCCCTTTCCTTGAGCGACAAGACTGTGTCATATCGTTCATATCAGCCGTTTCCATCAGTTTTTGCCGCTTATCTGCCTCAGTAACTGGTGGCGAAAGGACTGGCATCGCGCCAAACCCAGATTCACTGACACGCCCTTTCATCCACAGCGAACAAGACTTCCCCACCTTTTTACTACCCTACTGTAACCTACTGTATGTTGTCCCTACTGTAACCTCCAGAAAACAGAGTTCGACAACCGACGTAATCTCGAAAATAAAATCGAGAACTTCGTCCCGTAACACTCGACATAGCTCAAGAAACGAGAAACTGCCCGAAACAAGGTCACTTGCCCTGGTCATCATACGACGCCTCGATTGTCCTCGACTAACTGGACAGATCCTTTCCAAGGAAAACAATTTTTCATAAATTTTGAGTCATTTTTTAATTTCACGAAATACACGCGTGACGTTAGAAGAGATTCCCTGAGCTTCTGTCCACGGTAAGAAAGAGGCGAGGAAGACGATTAAAGAGTTTGTGACCTCACCATAAGGCCCTTGAGTTCCCCCCCCCCCCCACTTCCCCGTCCAATGACCACCAGATAACAAACAGGCGAAGGGCGAACGATAGGCTCCGTGCGCGAGTACGACAAACGTGCATAAATTCAAATTTCAGGCGATTTTGAACCTGCGTTGACTATGTCGCCGTTCAAAAATAACATGAGAATCGCAACAGTTCGAAAATTGCCCAAAAGGATTAGCGAGATTAGAAGTGCAATACGGAATAAAAACGAGTTCGGAGTTGAAAATAACTTCGAAAACTCTTTTACTAGAAAATATTACGGAAAAAGTAAGCCCTGAATATGGAACAAAGTAGATGGCAGTTTCAGACTCACAGAGCGACTAATTTAGCGCTAGATAAGCGGATAGGCAAGGGCTATTTCAACGAACAAATCAGCTGTCAACGGTCGTAAATACTTCAGGAATCCAACAAATAGGACTTGAAAAAGAACACGATTCAATTCTTCGAACTGCAATCTTCGAACAGGAAAGAGGGACATACAGAATTCGCATCTGTTACCTACTGGAAAACACCTGACAACTCATAAATAACAAGTCGCTCGAACATTCAACTTGAACGATAACATTCTTCCATCAGCTCTAGAAGAAACGTGGGAACGTTTGTTACAACATCCTACTTCAACAGCTTAGATAACACCGCGGAAAGACTTTAGACCGGAAAGACACTTTCTTCATCAGAAATGCAACCTCCTCTGGACATTTCCATCGAAGGCGTGAGCTATGACCATGCTAACCAGGCACATATGGACACGAGCAGGTGGAAAAGAAGCGACGAGAGGGCTGCCCTATCAGTAACTTGCCAAATGTTATCCTATAATGCAGCGTTCAGATTTCGCAATGACGCGCTTCGTCGACAGCTGCAATAGCGAGAGAGTAACGCCAGACTGTACACTGCACATCCCAGGGATGGAGTGGGCGTGGCTGCGCACATTGCTTGAACATGGCGCGAAATGTTTACGTAGTAAAATAAAGGGGCGTGGCCGAGGGGGGCGAGGCGTACGTGGGTAATATAAAAATTGTCTCTTACGTGTAGATTACATCCGTGAAAAAAATCATTGAAAACGGTGAACGAAGTTATAAAGGGGAGGACTTTTCACCAAATACACTAGTAAGTGGGAGGAGTCGTCGGGGCGGAGTCAAATAAACTCTAAGGGGTGCAAGGGTCTATGAGTGCAATAAATGCAAAGTATGAAAAACGAGTATAAAAGCAGTATATAATGTAAAATGTGTTTAATGTGGGTGTAAATTGTGTTTCGGCGAAGAGGGGCGGAGTTATCCTGGGTGGGGCATGTGATGGGGTCTACGGTGTGCAATGCGGTGGGCGCTGCGCCCAAGATTGGGGGAAAAAAAGCTGCTTCGCGGAAGAATCCTGAAAACGTTCACGGGATATTTCCATCTGACACACGTGTTTGTAGAGCATAGGAGAACAGGAGAGTCACTACACAACCCACAACTGTCCTATTCTCCTATACTTCCGAAAACAGCGGCGTGCGGCGCCGATCGATACGCGTCTATGGCTGCAATTTCCCCTAGCTGATCGCACGATGACCTAACTGCTCAAAAGGTAGGCTAAGCCATATATAATCAAGGAACTTCTATATTGAAATCCCTTCACATTCGAAAATCTCAGGAATCAAATATCAGTAACCCTTTTTCCGACAAAATTATATTTAGCAAGCAAACAACAGTGCAAAATGGTAAATAATGTTTCCAGACGTCATCCACTACCACGGAGGCAGTCACACTAGCGAGAAATCCCACGAAAACAATTCGCGGATTCTGAAGCCTTAAAAGGGGTCACGAAATAGGAGTGATGAGTTACCAGTGAGGTATAAAATCTAACGTAACCGAACTACGAAAGTCCTTGGACGACAACTCAGAAAAGCGAAACACTGCTGCAAGCAAGAGATCAGAGAACAGAAAGACGAGACGAACGACAAGAAGGACCACACATCGGTACTGCACAGAAACATCTGCTCATATCTTGTCTATAGATGGATGAGCTAGGTAACTGTGGAACTGGAGGGAAGAACATTTTTTTAACTTAGGTCCCCATACTTCTGAAATATTCATAAAACGAATTTCATTTCTGATCATTGCTAGGAGCTTTTTCATACTAATTACTCATTGATGTGGAATAAGGCTGCACCGAAATAGGTTATAAATAAGCCCATTATCGCAGTATAATTGGCTGTTGAGCTATTACCGAGGTGCAGAGAAAGCTATCTAGTAATTGAGTCAAAGAATAGAGATCGGTGGTCGATCAGCGCGATTGGCTCGATGGGATGGTTTCGCCAGAGCGGGTGAGGGAGCATGAAGAAAGATATACTGCTACATTGGAAACACATATGTAGAAGGATTACTGCCTCGAAAGCAGTTAATCACGGCTTTGGAGGGGCATTTCACCTTTTCATCAGTTGTTTGTGCTAGTTCAGCTTAAGTAACGCGCCCCACACTGGTGAAAAGTGTAAACTCCTAATGGTAGAAGTGAACCACTTCTGTTACAAGAATGTACACATCTTCACAAGGCTGCCAACAAGTTTCGCTGAGTACCATTTGAAGCCCTTAGAAAGCCGGCTGCGCCGTCAATTACCTCCATGGAATTGGATTCAAAAACCTGCCAGAATGTCGGGCTGGAACCAAGAACCAGAATGGTGAAAGTTGAAATCACAACAGCTCTTGCGAACTTACTCTAATGAGTAGTACTCTCAATGAGAATTCTTATGACATATCTTTCTGAAGACTAAATTCCATTCAAGGGAAAAAAGCGAATTGTGTTCTCGCCGTAGGCTCGAAATTGGCAATCGACGGCGTTAAGAAACATAGAGAAGTGTTAAATGCCATTAAATGAGTTCTTTCCTTAAATGCTAACCTTTTCAATTAACATCGTCCAGAGCTCAAAATCTTGTTTAGATGCAAAGCACTTCCATAAAAACACCATTAATTTATGAGAGTAATAATGTGGGCATAGTTTGGCGACAGGAGGGGGGAGGCAATTTTGAATTTTCGCTGCTTCACCAGCTCCGGTTACATCTGACAAAACCTGTGAACTCTTGTGAGGGGGAGGGAGGCAAGCTCGTCGGACCACCATAGTAAAACCTAACAACTTTTGTAAGCTAACAAAATAGCTCTCGGGGAGGCTCGACACGTCGATGGGAAGTAGTAAAAGTGCAAAATGCACCCTCCCGTCGCCCATCTGCACCATAATGTGATTTCCGTTTTATTCTAATTTCTGATGAGAAAACAGCTCCACGGGTTGTTAAACTATTTCAAGGAGCTGAATCTTTGCGGTTACACAGAGAAAGGCGTCCACAACTGAGAGTACTCGCTTGTGACGGAAATGGGAACTCAACAATGGAGGTTATACAATACCACATACAAGTCCTTATGGAAGAACACTATCTACAAGTCCTTATGGGAGAAGTAAGATTTTTTTTCAGAAAAAAAACGCCATTGACTGTAGTCTTTTCAAAGAACACCAAAAGTGGCAACTTTACAGAGCTCTCATGAATACAAGGAAAGAACACCCTTTATGAGTCAGAAACTGAGTTCGGTTTTTGAGAGAGTTAGCGGTTTAATTCGCAAAACAAAATTTGATATGCCATATTCCGCCAAACCCGGCACAGCGCCGAATACAATGCTATGGGAAATGCCATCCATCCACTTTGAACAAAGTTGCAATCGGCATTTTACGACGGATTAGGCTATCGCAAAATGTCCAACAAATCAGAACCGCGATTGTACAAAGCAGATTATTTGGTTTAATTTGATAATTAAAAAAGCTTGTTCAAAGAAATTAGCAGTTAATTTGAAGATACTATCAAATAGGTTTTTAGAGAGGGGCTAGGGAGGAGGAGGGAACTCAAAGTAGTCCACTTTTTCGTTTCACACTTCCCCTTCGGCGGAAACTAAACTAACTAAACTAAGACACGCACCTTCCAAATTAAGTCGTAAGGGTGCAGATGAACTTCTCTTTCATGGGACTTCCGAGTTAGAAACATCTGCGATGCCTTTGACGTCCCACTCTATAGACCATACAGCCTGCTTTTGCCCACGTAGTGCACCTCAAAACCGTTGGCTGGAGCGAAGTAGCTATTGATGAATATGTCCCCTAACGGATCGTTTTTGCAGCTTCTGCGGCCAGGTGTAGGTGGACGAAAGTCCCAGTAAGCATAATTGATATCAATCAGCGGGGGCAGTGCCAAGAGGCATGGAGTGAGCCAAATCTTGGCTTCCTACCAGTAGTGACAATTCAGGAACAAAACAACCAGAGGCAGAAAACGCCAATTCAGGACTCCCGGGCCTCTTGGGACCACCCCGACTGATCGCCCGATATCAGCTAATTCTCTTACAAATCAGGTGCACATGCTTGGTAGGAACACTAGGGCCGTTCAAAGTATTCTCGGTATTGATGTAATTTGGCTGTGAGGAAGGAATATTATTCCAATAGGTAACTACACTCCATTGAAGTATAAACAAAATTTTATTTAGTTATCGTCAATGCTATTCTAGTTATCCTTGGTGAAAGAAGACCAGAATGACTGATGCGACAATGTTGAGAAAATGATTACCATTTTGAAAAAATTCAGAAAAATAAGAAAAAAAGAAAAATGGAAAGAATATTGAGAAAACGAAAAGGCAATTGAGGAAATTATTCTTTAGTTCTTCTTGTCCCCCAACCTAAAAGTTTTCGTGGAAAGCGTTTTTCTGACGATGAGAGCTGAAGGCAGCAATTAACGCACATTTTGGAGACAAGCGGAAAATTATTTTCTAAAAGATATTAAAGAGTATATTGAAGAGTTAGTTTCCCGAACAAACATACGTACTGAGGGGCTGCATTAAATTGCTTAAATTTTAAAAATAAAATAAATTTTATTCAGAATTTTGAGCCTCTTCTTTCATACCTATCCGAGAATACATGAACACCCCCCCCCTTGTATAAGCACATATGCGGGTTTGGCCTCGGCTTGAGATAATCGGAAGTAGCCGCAAACTAATAGAACCTATGCATTTACTCATTTTCGCTCCGCCTCCTTCCGCTGCATACGTATCGATGAAAAATTAAGTGCAGGCCATTAAATATGAGAGAAAATCTGCATAAAAAAGGATAAAGTGCATGCTAAGGTGAAAAATGAGGCATTTATTCTAGGAGTTGTTCTGCAAATTTAACCAAGACAAATTGTTTTATTAAGATAGGGTTAACTCAAAATGTTATATGGGGACCTTAAACAAAATTTATCCAATTCCAAACGTAGCCATAGTTGTCCGAAAAGAGAACCAGAAAAATTGTCAGAAATAAATCTTAATTTTCAAGCGCATGTACGTACGTACGTGCACTTCCAGGTCATTTCATCAATTTTGACCAACAATTAGCAATTACTTAACATGAAAGAAAATACAAACAAATAAAACGCCGCAGCGAACAAATGTGTGATACACCAGGTGTGTTACGCGGTTTGGAACGTGTTAACAGTAAAATCGAAGAAAAAGCCCCAGTCCTCTCCTTCGAAAGTTTCACTGCTTATCTTTTAAAATTGTTACTTTAATATTTTTTTGAACTTTACGTTATTTTTTACGAAAAAAAAGTCATCGAATCTGCCAAAAACCATGACAATCTGCACAGCAAATACTGTAGGAGCGACAACTGACTCAACATTGTGTAACCCAATTCGAGTAACGCTGTTCCACAACATCCATTAGGCGGCGCAGTTCGGCTCAAGGAGGGTGGGGGGGGGGGTGACTCAAAGCCTGTACAGGCTATCTAGTAAAGGCCTGTTAATACTTGAAACTTACTTGTGCCATTTCGAAGCTTCATATGAGTTCACACTTCTATCAAAATGCGACCTGTTAATTAACACCAAATAGCAAAAGGAAATGGAAAAAGTGCAAAATGCCCATCACAAGCAGAACAGCGCCCACTACGTTATTGCCACTTATGAGGAAGTTACAACGGTCCTTAAACCAAAAATAACGCTTTAGAAAATAAAAAGCCTGAAAAAAATATGAAGATAGGGTCATAAGCACGCGACTCTTGGTAACTACGAGCGCAATATTTCATGACCTTCACTCGGGAGTACGTGGCATGTAAGTCGTAGCGAAACAGCTATTCACTTCAAAGGACACCACCATAAATAACGAGGCTGCGTTCCCAGGAAGGTCTCCAGCAGGGAAGGGTTCTTAACCAAGCTTTTTAGAACTCTTCGAAAGGAGCGAATAAAGCAGAGGATCTTAACCTTCTCTACAAGTACTTAAATACAAAGCCAGCTATTGCCCGGCGTTCGATTACAAACCTATAATCGCTAGGTGAATCTGCAGGAGAGGGAAAGCAAAAAAAAAACATGGAAAACCCCCTAAGTAAGGACCTTACACCTCACTGCACAAATTTTCCGGGCCTATGGGTTTTACGCCAGCAGGTTGATACCCTACTGCAAATCTTTTCCTCGTGTCATTCGATATTAATTCCATCAAATACTGAAAAAAAAGCGAAAACACAGTGCAAAAATAGAAATCACGACAGAAAATAGCCTCTTACTTCTTTTGGGCGGTACAACAATGGAGGCATCGGAACTGCCACTAATCAGGACCCCTGCGCCTTCGTTATTCATTGGGCAGCCGCGAAATGAGGACAGTCTTAGAGAATGCTGCTGCCGGGGCCGGCCGTTCTACGAGAGAGTGGTTTCATCTTCCCTGACAAATCTGGTAACCGCTAGCTTTTCAAAAGTAATGTGGCACCAATTTGCTGATCCCAGGAAGATGAAGGGCTAACTTGGCCCAGAACAGCTCATCTACCCTGAACATGTGCGTAGTAATCGACGCCACATGTCGCGACGTCACATCCATTCCGAAAAGAGGAGATACTCGGTGGGCGTTATTGTTTCTGTGGATTCCTTCAACGTGATTCTTTTTGCTTTTTCACGGCGAAAGAGGAATTTCGAACCTTTGCTGAATAGTCACGGACGAAAAATGTGAACGTTCAAAAACATGCTGACGCCTCAGACTAATCTTGGGGCGGAATGCACGATCAACATTGGGCGCCGAACGGAACTGACCAAACAAAGACAGTCTGGGATTGCGCAATTTTACGCCACTGCAGATATTTCGAATGGAAAGAACGACGAGCAATATACGATCTTCAGGACGCACTCACAGCCATACCGAATAAATTTAATTCACGGAACTGTCAAAAAAAGAGAAATTCTGAAATCCCTGCAAGAAAACTGTTCTGATACCAGTTCTGAAACCCGCACTCACTTTGACATATTTGCCTCATGGTTATCAACCCCTGGGGAAAACTTCGTGAATCGTCCGAACTACTCCCTTTGACTGACGAAAGTGGTGCGTGCAGTCGATAAAAGCATTGCACTCTAATAGTACTTGGCAGCGAACCCTTCCGGTAATCCAAATCTCTTCATTGCTGACTAGTTTGCTCTATTTGGGGAAATGGTAAGAATAGAGTCAAAAGCAGTTGGAGGTCACCCATCAGGGACGACTAGGCTCCCAGGGTATGTCCTGCCGTTAATGCCGTCGACCGGTGGGAAGAGATTTGGATTAGAGAGAGTATACGCATGGTACGCACATGAAACAGGAGAAATCGACAAAAGCAAATACAACCCCCCTCACCCATGTACGATGTGCCCTCACTACCACATAGCGTGTCTCTTTGTCTGCGCCCTCTCACTGAGATGCCTATTCTGAGGTCTTGAAATGACAGGGCCAGGGTACAGCATCGTCAGCACGACCACCCCCCCCTCCTTCCCCAACACCTACCTACCTACCAATTTTCCCACATTTTACAGTCCAGTTTTCCCCTAAATTTTCCGTCGAGTGAAGGGGGAGTGGAGGGGGGGTCAACAACCAGGAAAATTTTTCTCAACGCAGCAAATTTCTCTCAAACCGACATAAGACCTCTCTCGCTCCCAGCGACCAAATACGACCTCCCCTCCCTATCGGAAAAGTACGACCCCCTATGTGTTTCACAGCGATTCTGTACAAAGGACAGGGCAGATAAAACGTTAGGACGCGGCAAGAACTCCTATTCCCTCCATTGCCCCACTACTCTAACCCCCTCACCCTTCTCAGTTGCACCTCGTCCAAAGTTGTAAGTTCCGGAAATGCAAGCAACTACTGGAACATATAGCGCGCGTGAAACTAGGAAAATGGACGATCGAAAACGTTTTTCTGCACATCCTGTGCGGCAAGTCGTGCCACCCCGTGGTACCACTAAACTGGGCTGTAACAAGTTATGGTTTTATTTCAGTTCTGGAAGTGACCCACCTCTTGAGCATAAAAAGACTACAGCGGCGCTGATTGTACCCATTGTGGCACATAGCTCCCTCCAGCTAGGACACCAAAATACAACCTTGGGAAGGGGTAGAGAGCATACCTGTAGTCTTTCTCAATTGTGCCTTGTCTCTTTGTTTTTCATCCTCATGCCTCACACTGCAAGTCCCGTAAATTCCTGTCAAGCCCGGCAGTACCATGCAAACCCATGTAAAGCCTGGCGAAATGGCACTAGCGTCATTTGGACGCCATTTCCCCAATTTTTCCAACCTTCTGGGATAACGATTTCGACAAGTTGACACGAGTGCATAGGTGCTCGACAGGTGCCAATAAGGTTTACAGGTGCAGACAAGATTGTCTGGTCCTCACAAGTTCAGCATGCCGACAAGCGCTTACAGGTGCGGCACCCACAGGTTAAAGCGCCTCAGGATTTTTGATCACCTAAATGACGGCCTTGGCTAAAGAATTTTCAGCACGAGCTTTAGAATTTCTCTGTTATACAATTTTATAGAGCTCCCTTCCATTTACCCCACCCGTTTATAGATATGTGACAAGACAATCGCAATTCGCCAATTCGCCGCCGCGTCGACGTCGCGCCCGCAAATGACGATCTTTCCAGGCGTAGATGGCGACAACAGACAATGTATAACCAAAAATAGTGCTAAATGTTCACGATGTTGTAGCCTACATGAAGTCCGGAGCTTCAATGGACAGTCTCATCCGAATCACTAGAACGCGCGCCGCTTGCCGCGCGCTACGAAGCGGCAAGTCACGGTTCTCTTGACCTTCTCCCTCTATTCAAGAGGACAACTTCTGCATAGTGGAAAGTCAAAACAAGCCATCTACCGAGGAATCGCCACAGCCATATCAGCCAGCCCCCCTCAGAAGAAAAGTGACAAGTATATACATGAAGGCACGACGCAATTACTGCAAACATGAAAAACAAGACACGAATCAAATGTCGTGATGAGAAAGTTAGATAACACGCTTCTCTCTTTCTTCCTGACGTAACCAGTCTACAGGAAAACAAGACTTCAATTTACCTCATCTTACTGTAGCCTTCAAGTTACGTACGCGCCAGACAAAAACATGACATGTTTACATCCGCGGCACATTGTACCTGCATAATACCTATACGAATAAGCGTATGGAGAAAATACACTCACACACTAATATAATAGATAAATAGGTTTATTTATAGCTTAGTCTACGGCTTTGCCAATCATGTTACAATCATGCTGGCTAGGAAAAAAGTCCATGATCACGGGAGGGCTAATTGGAATATGGCAGGCATTCCATGACGTGAACGAGTTAGCCTTTTTCTGCTAAAAGATTACATTTCTGGAACTGGATCTCTAAGGAAAAACGGTGCTTCTGTTGAACATTCCATTACCACGGTGAATCAGCATAGTCATGGATATCAAAACCTGACGTCGAAGCCGTACGCTGTAAACGTATGGCACTATTTTCCTTTCACAAGAGCACACTTCAAAACTGAGAACCGATTCCAGTCCACACTCTCCCTCCCCCACCCCAGGAGTTTCTGACTAGAACTCAGCTCTTGGTGGTGCTTCACCTCCCAAATACGAATTCGTTCAGGTCGAAAGTGTCTATCACCGGCGCCGCAGACGCTAACACACTAAATGATCCATATAAAATATCTTCTGAACCAGCGGGTGTTCAGGAAAACTGCAGAGCTTTTTGGGAAGAGGAAATATTGAGGGCTCTGATGGCGTTTTTAGTTTTGCAAAAGATTGTGTTTGAAAGAAGTTATTCTCGTACAAAGTACAAAAACCTGCTCATTTACCCCTAACGCGTCCGCAACCCATCCGAAATATTCCACGAACGAAGCAAGATTCAGATTACAAGTAAGTATAATACGCATTAGTAGAGACATTGCTTCAAAATGCCGCCTTCCGTTTTTCAAAAGCCGTTCACCTGAAAAAGCCGTCATCCCTAGAAAGGCCCTGCGATTTCCACCCGGTCAACAGATCTGCTCCACCGCTAATTTGCCATGGAATCATAACGCGGCCGCAAGCGCTTGCGAGTCGTTACGTATCTAATCCTTCTCGTCAGAGCAAACAATTAGAGCCGGAAAGGTGGGGGAGCTCGTACCAGGTTCCTCTTCCGGGAGGAGATCGTAGGAACACCGCCATTTCACACATCCAATGCAGTATCCTTCATGCAGGCGCCCGACCTATGACGTGGGCGCTCGGCCCTTGCTTTCAACGGATGTGGTGTTTGTGAACAGATGAAGAGACTACATCTAGGAGCAGAGCATTGGTCAAACCTACCCAAAATTTGTTAATCGGTCTAAATGGTAGTATGAAGTGGAAAAAGGCGAAAAAGCGAAGAAAGGTCGAAAACCTGCAAAAAGCTTTTGTTCTCCACGAAACTGGGCGAGTATGCGACTGAAACCAAGCAGTTTTGGATGAGTTCCCCGTCGGCATCGTGCCAACAACCGCTCCGGTAGATACGGCTTCATGGATGTGTTCAGATATACATACAGTACCGCAGCCGCTTCACTTCCGCTGTACTTCGCTAATGAATCGATAAGAGTATCACCATTACGGTGGGTGGGCGGTGCGGTGGGCGTCTGGGTCGGCATGCTGCACCTTGTTCAGGCGCTATAACGCTGCCCTGGTTCTAGAAGACGTCCACGCAGCGCTTGTTCACAGGCATAATGTCTGTCGTGCTGGGCGTATCCACACTATGCTCCTTGCCGATTTATCGTGCCTTCTAGGGAAACTTTAGTCGAAAATGTGGTCAGAATTTCGAAGTGCAGGGTAGTAAATGATGAAAAGCGCCGACGTCGTTCATCAACGATCAGTACAAAAAAAGTAGCCACGCTATCAAATTCCGGTCAAATATGAAGCGAGTTCATCACAGGAACGCCAAGTCGTACGCAAAAGGCTTGCCAACAAGTAGGACTGGGTCCCACATCTCACGGACGAGTGCGCGACCATTACACCATTGAGCCCACCTATCATCACCTCTCATTTCAATGGATTTCATGCATAGCTTTACAGCACATAATATTTAAACAACTTCAAAGTAATTCACAGTGATGATTCATTCCCACCTACCATCACTGACCCTTGGGAACACTTCATAAAACCGTAAGAAAAGCCGAGAATATAGCGTGAGCTTGAGTAACTACAGCATACAATGAGGCGATACTCACGCAAACGACGTTTGAAAATGCCAGCAATATATGAACACGCCACAATCGTACTAATGTATGCGTGATCAGCTGACTGGCCATTTTTGGAAAATTGCATGCACAAAACAAACAAAAGCCAGCAAAACATCGGAACATTACGAGCACTTCTCCAAACAGCTCATTTTTCAGGCACACAAGTGGGCTCAGCGACGGAAGGGGGGGGGGGGGCATTTTGTACATTCGCTGCTTACTGGTTCTAGGTTTACAAGTCCCACTCTGGCGAAACCTGTGAACTCCTGTGAAGCTGGAGCAAGCTCGTCGAGCCACCATGGTAAAACCTGTCAAGTCTTGTAAGCTCACGAGAAAGCTCGCTAGATGGCTCTACACGTCGATGGGAAGCAGCAAAAGTGCAAAATGCCCCCTCGTGGCCAAAGGCCCAAAAATACAGCCATCAGCGAAGTACAGTGGGCCTGGGATTGTGGTCAGCGTTTTGTCAGCGGCAAAGACACAACAAGGATCCGCCTCCTAGCTTGCACTGCGACCCAGGGTGACAGCGGCCGCCAAGTTAAAAACGGTTGATGTGACAGAGCAATTACACTCGAACAAATCCTGCCATTGGTAGTAGAATAAGAACTACCAGATAAGGATAGTAGGCTTATAAGAGGCGCCGCTCGTACTTCAAGGGGGGGGGGGGAGGTTGAGTAGTCCCTGCACTTTCGCTAGTCCTTTTACTGTTGTATGCTTACTGACAAGTTTCACTTTGGTCCGACGTGTAAAGCCTAGCGAAGGGATATAAGTGAATATTTTAATCACAGAATTTTACATGTCTTCACAAGGTGGCCTGCAGCAGGGAACTTTGTTTGATACAATTTGGGCCTCACCAAGTTGAACAGCGCCCCCCTGCTATGCTTTCAAATCGCATGCGATGACTCAGCAAAAAGCATTGTGAAATAGTTAGTGCATGCTTTGTCAATATTTATGTTTTTTTTCTTCTTCATTTCCGTTATTCCTGTGCGCAGTTCCACGATACCCCGTGATGAGGACAATCACAAGACCAAGGACATACTGAATAAGAAGGATTTCGGAGGGTTTTCGATTTATTCCCAAGACTTTCACTAGCATGGGGAAAAATGATCGCGTCGCCAAAAACCACTTCCAACAGAGGGTATTTATTTTCTAACTCTCCCCTTACACAACAAATCGACAGTTTCAAGTTCTATAAACTTCAAAACATGCGCCTACTTGCTCTCTCCCCAACATTTTTAGGCCATCCCCTAAATTGAGTGTTTCTGCCTTACTTTTTCCTAGCTAAGTGGCGCATTCTTGGGTGTATATCAATAAATAGTAAAATAACTAATTCGGGTAAAATATCTCTAAAGAATTAATTTGCCTGGACATTTTCAAAAATTCAACATTGTGGAAGTGAACAGTTCAAGCAACATTATTGAGAACTTTACTAAAACAAGGCTTCTGAGCAAGAAGGGGGACCCACAAGAAAGTGGAAGCCGAGGAAATGAACAGCCAGCTAGTTTTACAAGCTCACACGGTTCAAAGCTGGCTTCAACGGCTGTCTCATCACTGAGTAGGCGGTACCACCTAGAGCGCTTCCATCTGACTCATTCCCTCTGACCAATGCCTCCCACATTCCAATTACATTTGCACGACACAACGGAACACCAAAATGGACAAACCCTTAGTTAAAGGTGGGCAGTCGCGTAGAAGGAACGGATGGAAAATCTCCGAGATAAGTAGGCCTCCGGAAATTCCTCCAAAGGCCGATTCTACACTCACCTCCGAGGACGGCCCTTCCCATGTTTGAGGTGAATGGGCCCGAATATGCAGTAGCGTGCTACTTTCTCCACTCAATAAAGCACGAGAACGCTGTTGTAGGGTTGTGATACCCGGGTGTTTCTAGCCCACCCGCGCTATCCTCAATGACCAGACTTTGCGCCCATACCAAAACCACGCAGCGAACACGTAGTCAGAGATAAAGAACCATCAGTAATGAGAGAAGCAGACAATGAGCGCGTTTGACCATGGTAGGCGTGCAGCTGGCAGTACGGCAGCGCCGGCGAGGTACCTGGGTATTACCACACTCCAGCCCCGTTTCTGTGAACTTTTAACCGGATAAAATGGCGTGCTGCTGCAGCTGCGGATTCATTTACCCTTCACATGGCAAGAATCAAGATTCACCGAGGTGAAGGCACAGTTTGTCTCTAGAATGACAAGCCTGGTCTTGGAAATATGAAGAGCAGGTGACCAATGTGCCGTTTCTTTTACAGCTTTTACCAAAGACGTCGCCTTGGACCCGCTTCCGAATTGCTATTAATAACAATCACACAAGCAAAGGAATATGTCAACGCATTTAAGAAAGGGCAAATTTAGCGGACGTCCACCAACATCCGAGCACTATTGAACGTATAGCAACGTTTATCGATTCTAAAATAGAGTGGAAAGTAAGTGCTAGCAAGCAATATTAATTAAACTAATTGAGATATTAAGCGATTGAGCTTCAAAAACATCACGTTCCTTCTTTATATTCAACCCTGACACTTGCATGTGATAAAAGGATAGTCTTCGCACACCAATGATCAAAAATGATGATGATGTGGGATACGTGTGGGATACGATAATGATGATGTGGGATACGGCACGCATACTACTTCCATTTGGAATCGTGACGCCTTAGCCAATGCGATGTGGCCTGTACAATGAATGAGTTGCGGAGGATAGCTGATGTACAGGCTGATGTTTTGTTTTGTTGTTTTTTGTTTTGTTTGTGATAGCTGATGTTCTTATCCTCCTAGACGAATCTGGTACCACTCTACGGTGGAGGGCTTTGGGTGGAGGGCTTGGTCGACGTGGGCGGGGGTCGATCCAGGATTCGAACCCCGCGCCACACACGTAGTTGGAAACTAGCCACTAGAGGTGACCTCCTCCTCTTTGTGATAAACCAGGGAAAATTGGCCTTTTAAAGACATCCTATAACAAGGCATTTGATTGAGGGGAGTGACAACAGGTGTTAGGTTTGAGAGAGGATCGCGAGTTACGTGACTGCTTGAACTTTTCTGCATGGGCCTGTTGCACAACTTTGCAATGCAAACAGATAGGGGACAGCGACTGTCAAAGCATAGGAAGGTGTGAAAAAATTGTGAAGCCAGGGAACGGCTTTTTTCAAGGGAAGACTCTTCGGTGGGTGATTCACTCACAACGTGAAAGGCTGGAATGTATAGGATTATGGTGGATCGGTGGTTGTAGAATACCAGGCAGAGAAAAACAGAAAATTTGCTCGATTAAAAGAACTGAGTTCTAGTAGCCTACAGACCGGACAAGCGGCCATGCCACTGTGTTTGCTCTCCGAAGCCCAGCCGACAAGCGCGTTGACGCGCGTCAACGCCAAGTCTGAACGCTGCTGAAAAAAATAGAAGAGCCACCACGTGCCGCGCGCGAACTTCGCAGGGTGTAAACACATCGCTTGGTTGCGAATGAAATTGCGGGATGCAGAGGGATATAGTGGATGAGGAGGATGCCATTTTTCAGTTGTAATTAAGGAAGGCAGAGTGTCAAAAACTGGAGACCAGGGTATCATACGCCCTTCCTTCCACCTGTCCCTTTTCATTGATTCAATAAATTATGGCAGTTCTGCAACTGCTTGAGAAATATCGAAAATGTGAAACCGAATGTTAATAAAAATTACTTCTGACAACTATCTCAATGAAGGGGATCGTTCATGTAACTTTTTCCATTGCAGGGTCTATCGGCGAACTTCAAAACTGGTTTGTGGTTTCAGACGAGCGCCGCAGAAGTTCAAAAATACTACAAAGAAAGAATTCCTGAAAAAAAGCCGGCAGATTGTGTTATCCTGATAGTGTAGCCATGGAAATTCAGAGTTTCACTGTAATGAGATAATGAAAACGGACACATTTTGAAGCTTCTGATCCCATCTATGGGAGAAAAGTTACTGAGAATTCTTGGTTGGACATGGATTCATGGTTTCATAGTTGCGGACATTATTTCAAAAAGATAGTGTCAGAAAGTGATGGAAGAAAATGAGTTTCTGTAAGGAGCAGGACCTTTATGAGTCACGCAAGCGTAAAACAGTCATATGCATGGATAATTTCGTAGTCTTATGGGACTGACAAGGAAGTTATTCCTCGAGGAATTCATTCCTTGAGTATGGTGACCATGAAAATTTCACTTTTTTTTGTAATTCAAAATTTTGTGAAAAAGCTTCAAAAAAGCTTTCCTAAAAGACCGCTACGTCAACCTCGTACTGCAGTCCTTAAAAACATAAAATGATGCATAGTTGCCTATATGTTCTCGTGATGTCTTTCCCAATGAGTCCTTAGATTACCCTTTGAGGGTTGTTACAAGATACCTGCATTTTAGTTTCTCCCGCTGAGAGGGTGCTGGGGTGCTTTCTCATCGCTCACTTTGGCCAAGCCTCAATGGAAGATAAGAAGGAGAAAGAAGAAGGGTAGCAGCGTCATATGCCTCAAAGGAGCCTGTCAGCAATGTTACGTCTGCGGGGTGTAGTTCCTGACATCGAAGGAGCGCCGTCGCGTGCAATCTAGCGATTTCGACTTCACATGCTAAGACAATGTCATGATGAAAAAGGTGGGCCTTGGGGCGAGACCTCGGTTTTAAGGCTTCTTTCACCGACTTCGCGCTTCTCGGATGTGATTATCCAGACCTTATCTCCAAGCTATGGAATCCTTCGAACGAATGCCTTCTTTCTTGGCATACTACGATAGAAACATGGTCTTCTTTACAGTTAAAGACGATTCCCGCGTGTAAGCGCTAGGGTAATAGGTGCTCAACCATGAACCAGTAGCCCTTAGTACTTCCCCAGTAGAGGAAAAAGCAAAAAAAAACCTTGAGAACACTCTGAACAGAGAACCCTTTAACTGTGGGGCCGGCGCCCTAGACGAGTTTGTTGGACGTCGGCAAGTTCAACCAGCGAGATTCGACGTACAAGCAATTCCCGGCAGCACAAGAAACCACCCTGTTACGCTCCAGGCAACGCTATCCCTTATAGGACGTGTCTTGCAGAATGAAAGTAATCGTGTTTGCAATGGTTGCAATAATCTCTAGCTTCTTTAGCTCGCCGTTTTGAGTGACGAAAGTGGTATATACTCTGAGAATGCGAACAACCATGCCAAATGCACCGAGGCATTTCGCGGACCATTGATCGCGGGAATTTGTCTTAACATGACGGCGCTCAGTTGCCGTTTGTTGGAGCGGCACGCTTTAAGGCAGCGTTCAGACTTCGCGACGGCAGCGCCTCGGTCGCGCGTCCGACGCGATCGATGCGCATACTTTCGACTGCATCGATCGCGTCGAACGCGCGACCGAAGCGCTGCCATCGTGAAGTCTGAACGCTGTTTAACCCTGACTGTGTCTCTTTTTGCTAATCGGTCTTACGCACGAATAATTCTTCCCTTCTTTGAAACTACTTGTCATTAGGAGTACATACAATGAGAACCCAACAATGATAAGATTTCAATTGGTGCGATATTCAACGGACAGTGTTTCCCGAATCCTAATTTTGCACAAGACGCATTCAAAGGCTATGTTATTTCTCGAGTTTCGTTTCTGAATCGTATTTTTCCTAGATTTTTTTTTCACTGTTAAACAATGTTTAGCTTTAGATGACGTGGAGCAACGATCAGTGAGCCTGAGGCGGCAGAAAATCGCTTTGGTGTCCTGAAAGAGTAGGTATGGGGACCTTGTAGAGTAAGGCTGCCCGGGAAGTCCAAACTTAACCAATTCTCGATGACTTGTTTTTGCTTTTCTTCCCTGGAGAGTGACTTAGCCTCTACAGATTCTTTATTGAACGCCACTACCCACAATATCCAATCACGGGGTTTGTCCTTATATAGAGCACCAACTACGGAGATTTCAACCTTTCGAGGCTCGCAGCCAGAAACATTGTGGTGCACGATCGACGAAGCGAAAATCAGGACCACTCAAGCATCAGATGTAAACTTCGAAAAAGAAAAAAAAGATTCGGGTTTCAACAATATCAGCTCTGAAGTACCTTTTGATACTGGGTGTTAACCGAAAGTGAATAAACTGACAGAAATATCGATGAAATAGAACATCTTACAAGTGCGAAAGAGCGAACAGCCTCCCACCTTACTAACATCAACCACCTATTCAACCGGATCAATCAATATCTCACAACATTCCGCACCCACCGCAATCGCTCCCTGCCGCCGATCATTTGTAAATGCTACAGCTCACCGTGAATCAACCATCCCTGTGTACGATGTCTAATACTAAACCTTATCCTATTATCCAGGAAAGGCAACCTGAAAACTTCGCTGAAACACAGCCTTTTGGGAACTGAAATCAGTCACTTGCATACACCAGCTGTAGACCTCCAAAACAGCAGAACCGTTCGGCTCGCGCGAGGACTTGTTCTCTGACATGATAAACTTCGGCAACTAATTTGTGATGGGCAAATAATAATCAATCACCTAAATTTACAAATGGCATTGACTTCATAAAAGGTTGATGCATAGTTTCATTAGACGCAACCAACGGTGGTCTCTTTCACCATGACCGCGTCAAAATTAATTAGAGCAACAAGAATTTCAGATTTTTCGGCCATTCAACAGGTTCGAAAACTGGCAGGCTATTTTGGTTGGGCTAGAACCATTTCACTACAACCAACCAAAATAACACCCACCTCATCTCGATTCAAAACTGAACGCTAAACTGAATGCTGTGAATTAGCAACCAGTGCAAATCCGCAAACTACATCGACACAACTACTTACTGATGGTTGCACGCAAGATAGCCTCCTACATTGCACCGCATTCGCCACAGTATTGTACACTTTCGTCACTTGGATAACGGCTGAGTTTAAGAAGCTGAAGCACCACTGGATTATTGCCAACCAACGATTCTTTCCAAAAACCCTTCGAGCAACAGCTTATAAGCGGAAGTACGTGTGTACAAAGCGTTGCTGGAGTGTCGTACGGTGCTCCTGTGCTCTTGTGGGGAGTTGCTCGCGTGTCGAATCCTGCTGATTGATCTTGCCGACGTCCGAAAAACTCGTCCATGACGCCCACTGCTAAGGGAGGGGGTCTCTATTCAGAGCGTTCCCGAGTACTTTTTTCGCTTATGTGAACTATCAGAGTCAGTCATGTCATGGTGAGTTACTCATGGGCTACAGGTTCATGATTGAGCACGTACTACGTCACTTGATCGCGGGAAGTGTCTTCAAGACTTTCTGCTGACTTTTCTCCCACCGGAAGCTCTTCATTACATGACCCTCATACCTCTGTGTGGGGTTGCGCAAGTCGCGTGTTGTCTAGCCGCTCTTCAGAAAAAACCTCTCAGGTCTGTCAGAATGATGGGGAGGAAATATAAAGGAAATACACAACTAACAAATTGAGGAAACCGTTAGGTAATATATCATCAACCCATTAAGACTTCATCATTGTTGTACGAACCTTTTTCAGAAGTTAACACATTTGGTAAGCATGACAGTCACTGAACAAGGTAAGAGCTCCAAGAAGATGTATAAAGCTCATCCATAGTTTGCCTCAGCGTTTGGAGCGTACAGCAGTGTTTTGCGCGACTACCTCCGAAGCGTTCAAAGTGCCACATCGATACTTTCCCGGTCGTCCAAAACGCTGACGCAAAGTATGGCCGCACTCTAGCACGAGTGGTAGTAGGGAAACATAGTGGCTGTTGGAAAAAAATCATGAGGAGTGTTCAATTTAGAAAAAAATGCACAGCAACAGGTACAGACATTTCGTTGAACTGAAAACGCTGTTTAACGCGGCGACGAAAGTTCATTCTGTAAAAGTAAACTAACAATACCGCCGGATTTATAGGATTAAAAATCTATTTCGAAGCGAAACTCGAAGGGAAAATTTGCGACTCTTGCTGTGTGAAACTTCTCCTCACACTTGCACTTTCCTTTTTTTAGAATTTCCGGAAAAACAAGACAAAAGTAGAAGCTGGAAATAGAAAAGCTGATACCGCTGCGAGCGCAGGATGACTGAAATCTTGAACACAACTAGAGTTTGGAACTTATTATTCAACATGACTTGAACCGAAAATCACAGGCAACAGCTTAATGTAACAGTTTGCCTGGGAAAATTGACGTCAACCACACTGTAAAGCCGTTTTAAACAAAAGTTATGTATAAAGAATGACATTAGCTGAAACAGAGGGGTCATCCGAAAAATGTATACCAATCAAAGGAAGATGTGTTAAAATGTGCTGTTTCCACGACAAGCTCACAATTTAACTATACATGCATGCCATTTTCAAAAAAACCGAATTTTCGGTAGACATGCTTTCATTACAGTACAGAAGATTTCAATTACGTTGTGAATCCGAACATGAAAAAAAACAGCACTATCGAGGGGGAAATTAGGTCCACATATTGTTATATTCAATACGTAGAAAGCCACATCATCACAATGTGTGCCCTACGTTTCAGTCAACGGTCTTCAAAATAGTTAAAGCTTGACAATTCAAATTCATAACTTCGTGAGCAGCAGCACTTTTCCAATGTAGACCCTTGGTCTCACATAGCTTGGACACATTCGATTTTTCAGCCGAACGAGGTGTTAGACGAAACCTTCTCCTGGATTGACTTTGCTGAGCAGTTCTTCTGGCGTTCTACAGAACTTGAAAGAGGCTCAAAGCCCTTATCTCGCACGCTACCCGACCAAACGCCCTCCTCATCTGAGAGGACGCGTTTGGTCGGTAGCTGGTTGAAGAAAGGGGTTATTCGAGTAGCTGGCAAATTAATTTTTGAGCCACTTTCAGATCTCTCAAGAAAAGGAGAAGGGCGGAACGTCAATAAAAAGTTTCACCCAACAACTCTGTTTGGCAGAAATGACTGAAATTTGAGGTCATGCCGAGACTACAACATGGAACAACGTCCAGGTAACTGGACCGTCATTTTAATGGGATTTTGCAAACATCTCTAAGAAAAACCTCGGCACGCTTCGGCGACGGGGGGGGGGGTGGAAACCTGGTGAAACCTGCTAACTCCTGTGATCATTCTGGTGAAACCCGTTAACTCCTGCGATGCCAGCACGCTTGTCGAGCCACCATGCCTGAACTTGCTAACTCAAGAAAAGGCTCTCTAAATGGGTCGATACATCGATGAGAAGTAGCAGAAGTCAAAAATGCCCCCCCCCCCCGATATTAGTGGTTTTGGGGCCGAGCTGCTCCAAAACCAGTAACATGATCATGCAGGCATGCAAGTCATCGTAGGAGTGGTTGAATACTGTGTTAGTAATTAATGAATAAATAAATATGATTAACGTCCCGTTATCAAACACCGCTCGATTCCACGGTCGGGAGAGAAAGATTCCAGGCAAGCGGGAAATGAGAATAAGAGGGACGATGGAGCAGCAAATGAACCACAGTACAAATTTTTTTTATAGCTAGGAATGGAAATAAAAAGGGGGTTACACTGGGCAGCTCCAAATGATGATGGGCCACTGCTCTTCACCAACAGAATCCCTACCAATCCCCATACCACTGAAACCAGCCTTTTCATAGTTGGTGCTATAAGACCGCGTTTATACATAATGCAGAAATGAAGTACCGTGGAATGTGCAGATGCGGAATTTGCGGACCTACGGAAACTGGAAGAACTGCAGCATCTGCAGTAAAAAGGAAATATATTTTATCGATTCGAAAAACCGCGGAACTAGGAGAAATGCAGAAATGGTCGAAACCTGCCAGAAATGCCGAAATTTCGCCGATGTCTTCCCGCTGCGTGGCGCCCAAGCGATCCAACTCCCTATCAAACATTGTCGTGGCATTTCCGCACTTCTGCAATACTCCGCATTTCTGCCCAATTGCCCTTTGTTTTTTAAATCGATAATATATAATATATATATATATATATATATATATTAATAATATATATATATAATATTAACCAATGTTCCTGCCTCCGTCCGCAGTTTCGTCCATTTCTTCAAAGTTGTTAAGTATGAATGCGGCTTAAATGAATATTTCCTGTTTCGCTTCTTCTGCCGCTGGTAAATAAATATCAATACCAGTGCTCATCCATTTTTTGGGACTACTGTCAGAAAAGATGTATACAAGAAAATTTGGCACCATTCGCTGGTTATCACCCCAATTTTCAAATATCGACTTAACTTACGTTAGATTTTCCCAGGATTTTGTTGCCTTAAAAAAAAAAGCGGGGGGGGCACGTTTTTTTTGGTAAAAACACGATTTTGATATCCAATATTTGCAGGAAGACCCGCCGACGGGCCAGGCGTTATCGAGCGACGCCGGCGCTTGCAGCACGAAGAATCAAGCTTTTCAGATTGGCAAACACGAATATGCCGACTTTGTCTAGGAAAAAATAACCCAGTAAGGCAAAGTCCTTTAAAAAACCACATCAACTGAGGATAAGTGAGCGGATCTTATACATAAAATTTATCAAATATATGCATGTTAGAAAATAAAACTGCCCCGAGGGCGAATTTTTACCAGTGTCCACCTAAAAGTGGATTAGTGAGAGACAAATAGCGCCGAAGACACGCAACGAAAAATGAAGGCATAAAATCCTGTCTCGATTTGGGGCGGCCAAAGTCAGCATACCTGTTGTGGTGCTCTTCCTCTACTCGAACCTGGCTGATCGTCGCGTGCCCGATCTGGTTTCAAACACCCACTGCGGTTTGGGTTCTCATTATCCAACACTGTCCGATCTGAAGATCGTACCGATTGTGTAAACCTTGCCTTTGCTGATGTTCTTTACCATCTAAGTGGAATGGGATGTGGGAAGTGTAAATTGCGCTTGACAGCGGCCTCGCGGCAATATGGCAATTCCATCCAAAGAGGATGGTTATGTAAAAACACTATTCGATTACGCACAGTAACATAGCTGGCCTTGGGGCAGTTCGGCGACAGGGAGTGGGGCATTTCGCACTTTTGCTACTTCCCATTCACAAGTCGAGCCACCTGGAGAGCAGTTTCATGAGTTTACAAAAGTTGACAGATCTGACCATGGTGGCTCGACGAGCTTGCTCCAGCTTCACAAGAGTTCACAGGTTTCATCCAGAGTGAGACTTGTAAACCGGAACTAGTGAAGCAGCGAAAGTGCAAAATGCCCCCTCCCCCCACCCCACCGAACTGCACCGCCTGCCTCTCGCAATCCCGTGCAGGTGCAGCTGCACACGGCAAAAAACGGCACACATCCGCCCCCCGCTCCAGATGAGAAGACATGGAGCATGCTACCTCCTAAAGTAAAGAAAATAGTAAAAAGTAGGGATAGGAAGATCACCGAACTGGCAGAACTTACCGTCCAATGAACCATCAGAGTCCGATGTGTTACCGTCAAAAAGGCGTCGTGGGGTTCGATTTTGCCCAGTTTCACGAGGTGCGCCGCCTGAAACACATTAAGGTGCCGAGACCTTAGGAACTGATTCACAAAACATACAATCCAGAAAAACAGCCGGCGCAGTTCGGCTTGGGGATGGGAAGGGGTGGTCATTTTGCGTCTTCGCTACTTCCCATCCTCGTGCTTATTGCCTTACAGGAGTGCAAATAATATTCTTCACGACTTTGGACTAGTATTACTCCATGGCTTCACGAGATTTTACAAATCTCTATCTCTGGTTTGACACGACGAAGAGAAGTGGCGAAAGTGCAAAATGTCTCCCCCCCCCTCCGCCAAACTGCGCCAGATAGCCTAACGATCCCTATTGCTTATCGACTTCACATTGTAATACTTTGCTACATAATGCGCTTCAGGAACCCGCATTTTTTAGACAAGTATCACATCTGGAGATGAGGGCATGCGTGCCCAATTATCGCAGCTGGTGAAAACAATTCTTTCAGAGAGTACCGAACGTGACAGCGTACTCTGTAGGAAAAGAATGCACGTTAGGGAAAGTGAACAGAGTCGTTTTTTTTTGTGCCTCGGGTATTTTTTGTGCCTCGGGTAT
>MU912592.1:0-26225 GCA_036418165.1 Cooperia oncophora
AAAAAAGTCAGATGCGGCACTATGGGCAAAAAATGAAGGCAGGGTACTAGTAAAGTTGATCCATCACCACATGACGCTTTTCAACACAAACTTTGGAAAGAATTTTCCGCGCTATTCGGCTTGGAGGGTGGAGGAGAGGAGGGACTTTGCATTCAAGCAACTGGTCTTACTCTGGTCAGACCTGTAAACTCGTCTGTAGCTGCAAAATGGTACAATTGAGCCATTCTGTAACAAGAGTTTACAGGTTTACGAGAGGTGGCCTGTACAAGCTTCGCTGAGCACTGTTTAGTGCTCCCACCAAGCCGAATAACACCAGAATTTCCTTAGAACAACGAATATTTAGTGAAAAAAACTGGGTCTATATAAGTCACTCTTACCGATACTGGATTCGCATTCACCCTGTGAAGTGTTGACATATCCGCAGATTTGCTACTAACAAGTGAACCAGCCGATGAATGCATACTTCTCTAAAAAGCAAAAATTGACATAAAATTCACATGAAAATGAAAGAGTTTCAAAGAGCTTAGAAGCCATTAGAATGCCTCACCGAAGTAGAATCGTTTTGCCAAGAATGCTTACGTTCTATATTACCATGCTGCTGCCTTTCCACGGCTTGTCGTAGAGCTGAACCACGGAACATTCACATTCGACAAGAAACAGAAAAGCGTCGACAGTGAATTCTTCAAATTTGATTCTGGCGCCATGCTAATAGTTGAGAGTGGAAGGTTTATGCTTGTTCGCTACGGATGCCGAGGCTTGTCAGGGGCGCCGGCTTTGGCACAGCGCCAGAATGTCCCCTACTGTTCGAGTGAAAAAGCGACAACAATTGGTAGAAACTGGGTGGCGCCGCGCCAAACCCAGCCCCTCTGACACGCCCCAGCATCTACAACGAACTAGACAGTATTCCGCTCTGCGACGATGTTTGCTTCTATGCGACCTGAGCACGCAGACTGTGCTCTGTGTGCGGCTCTGGCTGAATAATGGAGAGGAATGTTACGTGGTGAACATCTTGCCAAAGGTGCAGCCTTTTTCGCTGCCAACTGTCCATCCCCACACCTTCAACTATTATTTTCCTCAAGGCACATCACGCGATCAACAGTGGTGGATAATTGCGAGACTTATGCTGCGACTTGTGCATTTCCACCACTAACTCCTGGCAAAAAAAAATTGTGGCCAATGTGAGTGGCGGTCGGGGAGGGGTGTGGTTCAAGGTGAGTGCCAAATGGGGAGGAGGTCCTTCACGTGGAGCAGGGAGGGAAGTGGTACCCGCGAGGCCAGTGGTGGAAATCCATCAAATCGGCAGCACAAGTCTCGCAAGTCGTAAGCGTCCGTGTTCTGCATATTAGTGGTGGATAAAAGAATAATAAGTCAAGGTAGCAAATAAGTCGATAATCGAAAAAAAAACCATCGGAGATGCCTCTGATAGAACTCCCCCGCATGCCCAGCCGAACCGAGCTTTTACAAGTATACAGCAAAGAAAGGCGTGCTTGGACGAATTCCCTTTTGTTGCCATCATAACGGTAACAGTTCTTTGCACTCGACACCTCATTCTCATCATTCAGGAATGGGAAGATTTACAAGCGGGACAGGAGCTTCCAAACATAAACGTTGGGTGTAGCATGGGGCAGTGGGCGGGGCATTGCCTTCGAGGTGTCGTTATAACGAGTTTTTACCGCGGAAGCAATGCACACACTATGCTTGCAGACAGGTCTACCTTGTCCAGGGACGACGCCTCCCACCAAATGGATACGGGAGGTGCCATTAAAGGCCCGCCTCTCCACCTCATACCCCAGCTTTTAGATCGACCTCTAGCGATCGGATCGCGAAGTCTGAATGCTCTTACAGAAGACCTTACAAATGGCTTACCTTCCTCCTGTTGTCTAGCTAGTTCCTGTAAAGCGGCTAAGTCTGGTATATCAGTGCCCGCCTGAGGTGAAGGACGTGGTGCCGACACCGGGCGATTGTTTAACGAGTTCAAGTGATCAGGCTGAAGAGAAATTCATCAAAAAAACTGAGACTACACCGTTCTCGAGAGTAGAAAAAGCTCACCGTTTGCTGTATATTACTGTTCCGATCTCTGTTCTTGTTATTTGCAGTCGGAGTAGAGATCAGTGCTTGGAGTAGCTTAAAAACGGATTTACTAAAAAAAATTGGAGGCCACAACAAGCGCATAATGTTCCATTTTATTGATACATCATGTTTGTATGGTCTTATGCCATAGAAGGCTTATTAGATGGCTCTGTTTGCTGTCTGATGTTTAAACCGAACCATTGCGTCAGTGGCCTTTAATGGCTCGATAGGTTTTATCTGCAATATCCTCGGTCAAAACCCGTATCTAAGCCAGTAGCAACCATTCCCTGAGGCTTGAAAAGAAGTAATGAATCCAACGGGAAAACACCTTACCACGTTTCCATCAGCGCTGAACCCCAGCTCGACGCTTTGAGCAGCTCTTCAGTGGGACATCATGAGCGAAATTACATAGCTCGGATGTTCCGGAAAATTTCTCGTTTTGGGTGTTTCACTTTAAACGATCGTAACTTTTTTAATACTCATCGGATTTAATCGAAATAGGCACCATTCGAATCAGCACACTTTTGCCAATGTCCCTTTCTTTTTGATAAAGTTGGCTGATCTGTCAATTTTCGGTACATTTCGTCGATTTCTTCACAGTAGGGTTCTGCTGTGATGGTTTGGCCTGGTGATAAAGTTATAGTGGATCACACCAGCCGATGACCACCAAGCCGTGACCAGAATCTTTTTTCGTGAGGGTTCGGCTTTGAAAATTACCTCGGTGGTTCGTCAAAATCCAACCACTGTCCGGAACGTCTCCTGTTATCATACATGACCCATTTTTCATCACAGGTGACAATTCGGCCTAAAAACAGGTCGTTTCTGCTGCGCAATGCAGAAGGAACCTCGAGACGTGCCGATTCCTGCCGGTCACTTCAATTGTGGGGCGGGGCACCCAGTGTTAGTTTTTCCACCTTCCCAATTGCTGTTCCAGATCCATCTTGCAACAGTGGATGTGTTTGCTAAGGCCTAGCTCTTCTGCTATCTCTCAAACTGTTTGGGATGGGTCAGCCTCCAAAATCCCCCTAAAATCCTCGTCAGATATTGCTTTAGGTCGACCGCTATGAGGTTCACCTTCAAGGCTGAAATCTCCAGAACGAAATTTGTTGAGCCATTGCCGCACAGTGCTTTCTCTAGCACTATTGGGCCCCCACACCTGGTTAATTTGTTGAGCTGTTTCGATTGCGGATTGCCCCAATTTATAGTCGAAGAAAAAACGTCCGAAGTGCTCTTTTCACATGCTTGAAAAATCTTGAAAAAAGGGGTTTATTAAGGCAATAGGTGAAACGGGCAATTATACCATCAGATAACGCAAGAAATTCTCTACAGGAGTGTACTGCTGAAGAAGCAGGCAGATGAGTTTTAATTAGGCAGTACTATGTACAAAAAATTAGGGTGCCACAAAAACGCTATGAGAGAACTTTCCGGGAACAACTTAATACATAGTCGTTAATAATTTCTACCGCACTGTCAACACCCTTATTGTCCGTAATGTCATTTTTCCCCAATGGTGTCTCATTTACGAGGTATTCAAAGTGTCTGGTCGGATGTGAGGCACTCGTTTGGTAAATACCGTAGCTAGGTTGCTCGCGTTATTGGCTTAACCAACCTTTGTCGAAACTCGCTGGCAGATTCGTTGCTGACTTGGCCTTAGAATTGATAGGGCGTGTTTACGAAGTTATTGCAGTAATAGATAGATTTTTGCGCTGATATCAGGCCTCGACAGCAACTATTTGGTTGGATCAATTACAGTCCTCATCATTGATGGACAAACTCAGGTGCAGGGTACCGTCAGTGCGGCTGCGTTTTGGTGCGGTTTGGGCAAATCGTTCTCGCACAGATATTTGAGAGCGTGCAACTGCATGTGTACTCTTGATCCTTCCGTTATCACTCGTTTTCTACCACTTTTGTTGTCGCCGATTACGTCGTGTGCAAATCAAAAAGGCTTGGAACCTGGGACCGGCTTCACACAAGGTGTGCGCTTCCTTCGGCGCTGGCACGGCCCCACCTTCCGCGAATGATGTGAGGGACTGTATGCCATCACAACAAATCTTGAGAGGCAGAAAATAACACACATTCCATTTCTCGGGAAAAGGGTTGGGCCACGTACTTCATTCGAATGCGGCCGCTGTACTTATGGTGGGATATTTTCGGGTGAAGTTGGCCAGCGGGGGGGGCCTAACGATGGCAAACACAGATAATGGCAAATTTCCAAGCAAACACAGAGCTTATGAGCTTATACGGTCCTAGCGAAAAAGCCCGGCACGGTTCAGGGAGAGCCGGTTTGAGTCTATCGCTTCGACGATATGGCCGTGTAGTTTGGGATGATATGGGAAATTTGCACTCGTTCGCACCGCCCTCCCCACTAATGTTATTCATTGCTTTGCAAGAGCTGACAAGTAGTTTCTACAAATCCTGATTGGTATCACTTCATGGCTTCACAAGGTCTCACATATCTCTTCTTGGTGGCTCGAAACACGAATTAAGCAGGCAAACGTAGAGTCGCTAACACTGCCCCCCCAATACTTACTTTATTTATTTATTTCATTACACTCAGATGAGTGCGCCATAAAGAGAATACCAAGAAGGAGCAGATTGCAAGGGTACCAGGGTGGAGATGTAGGTGGTCAAAATACACACTAAGAAGAAGAAGAAGCGCGCCCAGTGCCTAGAATACATAAGGAGAATTAGGTCGGAGTAGAATTGAATCGGAATAGCCCCTGTGTCTGTTCATACAAGCCTCTTGATAAAGATCTTAGGGCCGAAAACGGACAGAAACGCCAGTTGTTAACCAGTATCCTCACCAGTTGGCCATGGTGTCCTCCAACCGATAGGATGAAGGCATAATGTCGGAACTTCGGAACACGGGTATGCCAACATCCCACGTCGAGGAGTGGACCGACATAATGGATAATGGTATAAGAGCAGAAGGTAATCACTGGCAGGGTAGTGAGGCATGTAAAGATGAGGGGCATGATCTAGATAAAGGGCGTGAAGTAACCTTAGTGGGAAGACCACTTACATCTCCGATAAAAGGAACAAAAAACAAGAAACGAAAGGAGAACAAGGACAATAAACCAAGGACGAAACTAACTAAAGATTAGGGAGAAAAAAAAATACAAGTCTAGCTGAACTATTTGTTTTTCTGGGATGATTGTAACTATGTCTTTTTAATTACGAACAGGGTAGCTGCCACAAATGGAAATACACATCCAGCGCCATGTTCAAATGAAGTACGGCGCCGCGCTCTCCTCAACTCCAAGTTATGAGGTGTAGTTACATGCCACGGTCAGAAAGACCGAACATTGGTTCATACGACAATAAAACGTTTCATGAGAACTTCATAACTGACATGAATTCTCAAATTCTCGGATAAATATCATTAAATTCTCGGATGAATATTAGAAAAAGACTCAAAATTAACAATTTTTCACCACAAGAATGCTGAACTATAGACAAAAGTCTTGACCTCACGACACTCACTGACGAGCGTTCTCACGTTACGGTAAGCACACTCGCCACGGAAACATGAGGTGCTGGTTCGAGTCCCGCCTGAGGTCAAGACCTTTGCCCATAACTCAGCATATTGTGATAACTTTCAGAGTGCGTTCATAGTTTGCGTCGGCATTTGGAGTGTTTCAAGCGACTAAAGCGAATTACAGGCCAACCATCTAACGGCTATCGCAAGCGTACGGTAGCGTTTTGAACATTTTGTGGGCAGTCGCTGAAAAGTTGGCGTAAGCTCAAAACGCCAGATCGATATCTACACTGTTCCACTTGCTCGAAACGCTGACGCAAAGTATAAACGCAGCCTCGGAGCGCGAACTGCACGCTGAACAGCAGTTATCATGATAAAACAACTCCAAAATAAGTCAATATTAGGAATTTTAGCCGTGTTAGCTAAGCAGGTGAAAAAAATGAAAGCATTAGTACGTTTTGCAAGTTAGCTGCCAAATTAGTAAGAACCCAAAACCTTGCGAACCTGTGCTTTTGGATTAGGCACACGTGCACTGGACGACCCTCCGTGGCTTTGATTGACGGTCAGTGGAGAAGCCACATGTGCGGATGTACGATGATGATTAGCCTGCGGTCGCAGGGCCGAGGTAGGTCGTGAAACTCTCGTTTGCTGTCTACTGGCAGTAGATGCTCGAGAACGTGATGAAACTGGTGTTATCGTGGACGGATAACTGCGTGGCTACAAAGTTGAGTGAAATCAACGGAGTTAACGAAAATCCTATCATTCACCAAAACCAAGGATTCTATGATTACATTTCGGCGTGTTCGGCTTGTAGGGGGCATTTCATTCCACACCGCTAGCTCCTTTGGTTAATTCTTCTTTGATAATAGGTCTTACTTTTGTGAGACCTGTAAACTCTTGCTAAGCTGATAACTGTGAGTCGGTCTGCTAACAGGAATTTACAGGTCTCCACGAGTTGATCTGCACAAGCTTCGCTAGGTACCATTTGGTGCTCCCAGCAAGCCGAATTTCGCCCACGTTTCTATGTTAAACAATTATGTGCTATCGTACGAAAATACGGGGCAAAGGTAGATTGGTGCCCGTGGCGCGACTATGCCACATCATGTCTGCCTGCCTGCGTTCTCTCATCGAGGAAGTGTCGAAAACGGTTCTAAAATGGATCCGAGCATTTTGCAAATAGATTGCAAATACGAAAATTATGCATTTGTCTACTGCGAGCCAAAACAACAAGGCGGTACCATATTGAGACAAGACATGACGCATTGCAGCCGCGCCGCCGCATGACCCCCAATTACCTTCGCCCCAAAAATTCCATATTAGTAATGTGCATTAGTCAAACAATGCCATCAACTGCTAATCGCTGAAGTCAAGAAGCAAAGACCTACCAAGGGTTTACCTGTAATATTTTTCGTATACGATGGAATGGCAAGAATATGGCTCAAAAAAACCAACTTGATCGATACTTTCCGCGGAACCTTTCGATGGTATTGAATGCGTATGAACAGTGTTTTGTACTGTTGTATGAACTGGCCTGGTCTCCGCTGTGAACGTAGTCGTCGGTCTTGGACTGACAGAACTTGCCCTGAAAAAATTACCTAATGCAGAAAAAAATCAACCAATGCAGATATTTAGAAATTTTCCGTGCTGTTAACCACTACATGAGCTCTCGCTCATTTGGGGTCTCGGTGATGACTAATCCCTGCGCGTCAAGGGGCGTGAATAGAAGCGCAGCATCACAGCCTTTTTGCTAATGGTTGCGGACTCAGGAAGGCATCAGTGGTGGGAAAACCGGCTCAGACTTCGGTCCGATCCACGCCCACCACACCCGCCCCACCCCCGAATCATTTGCAGGGATCATGAATATACAATGAGACGCTCATAAAACGAACGGCAGCTGATCTTAGTAGAGTTCAGAGGCAAACTGCACACTGACGTCCGAGGACGGTTCCTTCTATAGGCCAGGTGAATGGGTCCGCAGCCGCTGTACTGTGCCACTTTTTCTACACAAAAGCTAGAGTTCTATATCTATTATCTCATCTTCTATTCACTCTCTATGATTCCTTCTTAGTATGTCCTAGTATGTATTATCTGTTGTGTTTCGTTCCCTCAGCCGCTATCTGTCTCATGCTTTTCTATATCTATATTATTAATCTCTCTATATCTAGTTGTTTGTATGATCTCTATTATTCTTCTCTTTCACACTGTTGCCGCGCTATCCTCAATGTATTGCGATTCATACGAAGAATGTAGTCCAAGGGTTTCGCCGGTGGAAGCACGCAGGCCAGCGCACACAGAACAAGCGGAGATCGAGAGCGAGCGCGTGTTTATGGTTAAGCGTCCACTTTATTTCTTTTCTCTATCTTGAGGACGGAATATGGAGACGGCACCAGAAAACCACTTCCTCCAGCCTCCGTCCCGAGCACTTTGGAGAGATAGCAGCGGCTTACTGCGCTCGGACTTATTCACCTCACACAGTTGTTACACCAGGATCCATATTAGTTGGCGTGAGTGTACAGGATTGTCCTTTGAGCAAGCCTTCAAACAACGAACATTTCCACCTGGCTTACTTGTTGACATCTCTCTTCTACGCAGAGGTCGTGATCTCCTTCCGTCTGTTAAGGTTTTGGTCTGTTTTGCTCAGCGTGGGGGCAGCGGCACAATCTACGTTCGCACTTAAACCTGACGAAGCTGTCCTTCTACTTCTTTTATGTTGCGCTCGCCATATTGCAAGGAGGTGGGCTTCTGGTCTCTTTCTCTATTATTATATATTTATTTCTAAATGCAAGGGGAAGCGGCGGCTTCTTTTTTCTTTGAGAAGGATCAAAGTTAAGGATAAACGATAGGCTAATGATTCGACTCCCTCAGGTCCCTCAGGTGGCGAGATTTTCGTTTATGCAGGTAGTTTTTAAATGAAACTTGGCGACTTTGTTGCGTTCCCTCATATGTCTATTTCACACTATACTTATCTATAATGTTTTTCTATTATAGGGCTCTCTATCTATCTCCTCTAATTATATCTCTCTCTCCGTCCGAATCTAGCCGAATGTACATAAACCTGGCCCACAAAACGCACATTGTCAGATTGTGTGGCCTGGGGGAGGTAGTTGCTGGCCCTTGAAATCGCAACGGGCAACTTAAGCAATGCAGGTTCGAAAAAAACATAAACGCGATAGTAGAAAAATTCAGCGGTTCAAGCCTCACCTTGCTGGTTTACCGGCACCAGTTGTTTGTACGATGAGCTGAGACGCAGGCGCCTCTTCTTCCACCTTCATTAATGACTGTGTCATACAGTTTCGTACAACCGATATTCCTGCGAAGAAAGAATTCTCGAAACTTTCGTATTCAGTGAAATTCGTAAGAACACTTCTCTAAAGGCTTGTGAAGTGTGATTTAATTCTGAGGCAACAGAAAACTGTTTCAGGATATCACTGCAGGAAGAAAAGCAAAGAGGAAAAACAAACTGAGAACCCAACAACCGCCCTCAATTCAGCAAAGTGTTTCAAAGACACATTGTACGATTATCAGAGAGGTGAGTCTTTTCGGAGTGTACAGTGAGCAGGACCGCAGCAGAGGAAAACATGCACTCCCGCTAATCGAAAAGCGTGGCGATAATGCTAGAGGCTCGTTACAACTTAAGCTTTTTGATAGCTTTGTCATTTACATGATGAGCAACGCGCACATCACAGCCACGCCACACGCCATACCATATGCCTGACAGTACGGCGTGTGGCGTGCCTGTTGAATAACAGACAAGACAGCACAAGCATATGTATGGCTTAAGTGTGCGTTCATGCTATGCGTCAGCGTTTCGAGCCTACGATAGTGCTTCCAGTGACTATACAACATAGGTACTCGATTCAGCCGTTTTGACGCGATACACACGCTGCGAAAAAGCGGCTAGTGGAAAGCGTCTACGCTGTTCGCTCAGAGCGCTGACGCAGAGTAGCAACGCCATACCGATGTGCGTTTGTCTGACAGTGTGGCGTATGATACGCATTTCGAATATAAAACGGCGAGCAGAGACAAAGAGAACTTCCTGATAGCAACAGAATTTCGCTCAGAAAAGCGTTTACACTTTCAGCGCTCTGAACGTTGAAAGTATAGCTGCTTCTCTGCTTCTGGGAGTGTTGATCTGGTGTTCTTAGCGTATCTGATACGCGACGTGTACGCCACCTGCACACGCAACACGCCACACTGTTATGCATGTATCTGACCTTTAAAGCGTGGCGCTGACGTACACCTCAAGCGCTGGCTTAAAACGCTAGATTGATACCTATACTTCTCCAACCGCTCAAAACCCGGTACGCTAAAAATGCTGATGCAAAGAATGAATGAACTCCTATTGGCGTGCACTTTTAAATGAACGAGGTGCTGCACCTATACAACTGCGAACCTGCTACTCTCGCACATAGAAAGAAGTTGCCTGTCAGGTAATTGTACAGTGTATCCTTGAGAAAGATACTTGAGAAAAAAAAATTGAAAGACCAATCGCGGTGCACACTTCACAAAGTACTTCACTACATACAGCTATTACAGTTTAGAAAACAACCACCAAACACCACTGACCCGAATCATCCGGCAGCATGCCATTGCCGTTGAGCTGATCTTCATGCAGTGAAGATGTCATCGATGGTTCCCGCCAAGCGTCGACAAACTCAGAGGAAGCGTCAAAAAACTCTTCATCAGAATCCGATGCTATCTGCCTTACAGAGGCTGGATTTTGGATACACGACAGGTGCAATTGTGATAAAGCGTCAGAAGCGTCACCAGAAGGCATCGGGGTTGATGTGACTAGATTGGTGTCTGAGCGAACACTGGCCGGTGTTGATTCTTTCGATGAAAATTGCCCAGAGTCATCTCTTTGCTGAAGGTTGTGATCAGTGTTTTTCGATGTCGTAATAACAGCTGGCTCGACATCAGCGTTTTTCCGATGGCTCTGATCGGTGCTCGGTAAGGACGCAAACTCATGACTTGTTTCGGCAATGATGTCCAACGAGGATGATGAACCTTTGCGAAGTCGTTCGCTTCCTATTCTGGCAGCTGAAATCAAAAGCGCACTGAGTGATCCATGCAAGCTTTACATGCATAAAGCTACATGAAAAGAACTTTTGGCGGGTCGCTGTTTGGCTTGGGGGGGGCATTTTGTACTTCGCCAAATCCTTTTGCTAGATCGTGTTAATTGACAGGTCTCACTTTGGTCAGACTTGTAAACTCCTGTGAAGCTGCGAAATTGCTCCAGATCGAAAGTTTGGTTTCAAGATTCACAGGTCTTTACGAGGTGGCCTGTACAAGCTCGACTGAGCACTATTCAATGCCCCACCGAGCCGAACTGCGCCCCCAGCGATTTTGCACTCAACAAAAGTCGCTCGTGAGCATGCAAAGCAATTAAATTCGCTAAGCTTCCTGAATTGAGTTTCACCGGAACTGCTGCGAACACCAGCACTAGTCAAAACACTACAAAGTTACTACATGGAACTGCTAAGCCACAGAAGCAGAAACAAAAAATGGTTTTTAGCAAAAGATTAGTTAAGCTTAGAATTGGTTTTAGTGCACGAATTGAATCTATGAGTATCAAAATAGGAAAACTTGCTATTATGACAAAAAATACGCCAACTCCGGTCATGAAAGTGGTGCTTATGAGAACGTAGCGTCTGGAAATAAGAAAACAAGCAAGAAGATAAGGAGGGAAGTGCGAAAACGACTATTACTAGGGTAGATCGCTCTTAAAGACTTGCAAACCATTTCTGAACGGAGGGATCGATTCAATTACCCAGGAAATTCCTTCCCTGGGAGGAAACTGGTACCTTCTGCAGCTGTACAGGAACTTATAAAAAATGCTAGGAGCTCAAAAAATACCCCCTATAAAAATTGCCAGGAGCTCAGAAAAATACCCCATCCTCTTGCCGGACTCGTTCATATTGCACAATAACGAAATACTAAAATATAGTTCGACAACAGCACAGCGAGGGGGACAATTCGTCTATCTTAGCCAGGGTTTTCATGAAGTAGCCGCTAAAAGATCGCACTCTTGGCGACAAACAATAATGCAGAGCTCGCCTTTTTTTCAAATTAACGATTCCCTGCTTACTGCTTGTCCACCCAAATGACTTTCTCAAGAATCTTCTTCGTGCTAAAAATAACTAATCAGCAGCTAGACCAATAAAGTAACGCGTCGCTAGTCGCAAGGGGGGTGGAGGGGTGGAAGGCGTTCGTAAACCGCCAACAAACTGACGTAGGCAATTGCGTATTTTCTTAACCATCTTGTTAAGCAGGCCCATTCTTTCGTACAGATGCGGCTGCTGTGCCATGCGCTACATTTGGCTGCGGCGCTACAAGTAACCTTACGCCCAGTTTTATTCAATGTCGAGGAGAGACTTCGTGGAAGATGCGTCTATATTCGAGCGGAGGGGGATACAGATTTTCAGATAGCTTCCCCTTCGTCACCATTCCCCAACAGGTCAAAGCACAGAGGGCCAACGATTTACGATAGCGGACTCTATGTGTTATTCTGTTAATATATGTGAAAAGATAGCGGTTATGTGATAATACGTGTACATACTGCGATTGCGCCATAGTCCATGTTTGATTGCAGCTGCTTATTTTTGTGGAGCAGACTGGAATAAGAGAGCTCTTCATGATACAGCAAATGACATAACCTCGACAAAAATTTTCGAGTTACGAAAGTCAGGGGCGCAAACAATGAGAAGCCCTGCAAGTCTGCCGAGGGGACTGGTCACCATCACACGGAAACGGTGTATCTCTTCTTGGGAACGGTAAACATGTCCTGTAAAGTTACTGTGGTTTTTTACTACCGTTCTGCTCGACTCACTTCCTAGACCAGCGATTTGGCGAGTGCCAGGCTTTTATGATTTCGGCCGAGAAGCGAACGTGCGCTTATCTATAAATCGGAGTTTGCCACGCTCCGCCAAACAATATTGGACGGCCGTGGAGAAAAAAACCGTCGGGCAGCATCCTCTCGGTTGGGAATACGTGCAATGTGATACTCACTCATAACTCTATGGTTTACTACATTTTATGTAACTTTTTTCAAGGGGACCTCTGTAGAGGGACCACTGTTATGCTTGGAAGAATTAGTTTATTTTTTTTAGTTCACTAAGATTTTACTTGCTTCCCTTATTTTTTTACTTCGTAATGCGTTTGTGCGTATGTGAATTACGCGAATTTGGAGAAACCATGGGAGTACTTTATGCGTATGTAAATTAGAGGTTTTCGGTCGATGATATCGCTTCCTTCCTCGAAAATGCCCACGAGGCTACTGCACAGGAAGAGTCTAGGACTAAAAGATACTCATAGATGTGACACTTTAATATAATCCACCAAAACTCAATAAGGTGCTACGTCCCCAACGAATAATGGAACTAGGTGCGAGGTTACTGTAGCTCCGCAAAGTTCGCAACGGCACACAGCCGCATCTGTCTACGAAGAATGGCGCCTCTGTTAAGTACCAAAAAAGCGACTACGCATGTTGGCTATTTGTTGACACCTCGGTCGGAATAAATGGTAGAAATAAGAGGTAAAATAAAAGATGATCAAAAAAATTCGTTCGGTAGAAAAGATACAGTTGGTGCTAGTTCGTTAAGATTCCCTAGTTTTCATCGTTATATAACAATACAGTAAACTTGGCGTAAAAGCAATGAGAACACCTATCAAGAGCCACAGTAATGAAAGGCTTTCACAATAAGCCTTGAGCTAAAACAGCTCCTCTAATAGGTGAAACAACATTTTTGTGTAAAGGACACTCCATTTCAAACTGTCAGAAACTCAATTTCCCCTGAACATTGACATTAAAAAGTGAGTGTTGTCCAGTTCGAGGAGGGGCATATTGCACTTCTTAGTTCCTTTTGCTAGTCCATGTTAATCAACAGGTTACACTTCACTTTTTTCAGTGAGACCTGTGCAACTCCCTCAAAAGCTAAACAATGAGACCGAACCACTTGCAGTTCTACCAATTAAACTGGTTGGTCTTAACAGAATGGTCAGAACAAACTTCGCCAGGTACCATCTAGAGAACCCTCCAAGCCGAAATGTAAAATGTTTGCCGCTCCTCGTCCTGCATGTTTTAGGTACTCTGCTAACTCGGCATATTGGAGCATTTGTTGCGAAGAAAATTAAACCCTGCAATTTTATAGGTTTACAGGATCCCACAAAATTGCCTTGCATATTTAGTGACTCACAAATCCCACCACATCACCCCGTAACGGAACAGCTCCCAAGAAGCCTCTAGATTAAGCGCATATTTCAAATATGCCAAAAATATAGTGTATAAAAAGAGAAATATAACCAAACACAATGTTACGCGTTGGTAAGCCTCAGCGCTAGTTTTGCTCATGATCAATGTTGTTACTATTAGTAAGCTCTGTAATAAACAATGCGTTAGCTTTTGAGCCAACATAAGATGACGACAGTGATGTCGCACAGGGGAAAATAAAAGGGTGCAAAAGGGTGCAGCAGTATGGACACGAAAAAAATGAAGCAAAGAAGGATTGGCTATCATTGCTAATGGGGCATTTTTTCACGACAAACCTGTGCCAAAATGCCCCCACCGTATTGGAATAAAGCCGGCAAATCATAAGCGATTACTGTAGTAGCCTTCTGGAATCTATACCGTATGGTGTTAGCGCTCCTCTTCATCTATCGTTTTCTTTTTCTTAATTCTCTATTTAAGCCGTGTTCCTACTTTGCAATCGTATCGCTAGAATCGTGCGCGCTCTCAAGCGATGAAAGTCTCCTTTGGAGACTTCGTGAAAGATGAAGCTTCAAGAGCCTGAAACTCCGTCTCCAAGAAAAACAAACAAGGAAAAGGTATCTGAAATTTCGCATCATTTTCAGAGGCTAATACAGTAATCACTGTGATCATTATCACTGCTGTGATTGAGGAAATATCTGGTTAGCCTTGTTATAGAAAAAAACAGAATCACAGATGAAACTGAAAGAGTTATGGACGCAATGATGTAAGTATGAGCGGTAAATTTCGAGGAAAAAAAATACAAGGAGTGAGTGAAAGAATCGTAAACCTCGCTTCTGAGCATATTTCTGTAGTTTTTTACTGAGCAATGACGCTCGGTCTGACATCTGAATTTGTCCGAACCATTCTTTCAAGTCTACTGGTTTTGACTGCGTACCAACCTGAAATAATCAAATAATAGTCGAATCAGTTTTGGTAATGCCAAACCTACATCTGCACTATCAGAATCCAATTTAGTTTCCCCAACGGCAAAGTGCCGTATTCCTCGTTTTTATATATCTGACGTAAAACTGGCTTTAGAATTTCGGCTACAACCTCCCATTACTCGAGCGGCGGAACTTCAAGAGCGGGTGTATTTTGCAAGTATTATAGCCGGGGTTGCCGTGCAGCCGCAATAAACGCTGGTGCGAGACTGTGCTGTTCTTTGTAATGAGCTGGTTAGAGAAAGCACTGAGTACTGTAATTGAATAATATGAGGTGTGTTTGAATAAAGACGGGCTCTGTACAAGATTTGGTGAGCAGTCAGCGGTAACAACCGGTAGCTCGAATTAGATTTTTGCGATTGAGAGATGTGGTTACAGCGAGCTTAGGATGTGTACAAATGGTTTGCAGCTCGTACATAGTGAAGGGGGGATCGAATAATGCGCCATGTACAATGACTGGCAATAATGCGATATCAGTACGGACATTGGTGGCAGGACGTTTTCGGTTATGTGCACCCAACACGCGAGCTACTGACGAGGCGCGAAGCCTGTTCTTGGCTGAGCGGTTGATAGCTTTGCGGGGAGTACGGAGGACGGAGAGGGGATAGTACTTGACCGTGTCCTTTTTAAGAAAGATGTTTTCGAAGTTGAGCGCGGGGAGTTTTCATCCGTTTTCCTGACTCAAGTGCGGCCTATGCCCACGAGCTCAGCGTATTGATGGCAGCCTTGTTTTTTTGGGAATGAGGGCCGTGAAACTTTGTATAATTGGGGGAATGCTTTTATGAAAAGTGGGATAAGAGTTTGGTGGTGAGGGGCCCAAGGACCGATTTGGGAGAAGAAGTGTTGTATCAGAGAGGGGAAGCGGATGTCTTGTTGGAAAAAGTGGGACTAAATTGTGGAGGGCGAGATTGTAAAACGATATTCCCACGACGGGCGCAAGTACTCGTGCTGTAGAACCGTTCGGCGAGATTCGGGTGTATGCGAGGTAAACAGAGCGCCTTCTTTGTACTATTGAGTCTTCGAAGACGTGATTTATGCAGTGTTCGAGTGATGGTGGCGCAGCGGACGATTTTATTGACTGTAAATGACGGACCCCGGTACAAAAAAATGACTAGATGTGATGAGTGGACTAGACGATGTTTCTAACCAGAAGCAGGAAAGGGACAACATTTGGGATGGGGGGGAGGGAAGGCAGGAAGTGATCTGCGGTGTGGTTGGAAGGCTCTCAACAAACAGAGGCTCCCGTTGCAGCGAGCACATGTTGTTCAAGAGAAGGCGGTTAGGGGATTTGAGAAAAACAGAAGTTGAGCGAGTTCGGAGACGGCTAGGCAGGCATTCGCTACTTTTATAGTTATGACAAGCAATCAGGTAGGGATCCGTGTGAAATCCTGTAGGCATGAATTACTCGGCCAAGGTTTGTAGAGATATGTTTAGTTCTTGTCAAAGTTTCACAGAATGAGGCTTTAAGGAACAAGTGAGCACAAAGTGCAAAACCACCCCCCTCCCCTCCGCCTAAACTGCGCCTTTTAAATTCTCTGGAACACAGGGTAACTTTTATTTTAAAAATCAGAAGGAATCAGTTTAAAACTGCGAAAACTGAGCAACCAGTGACAGGAACGTACGAGATCTCTTCCAATTAGCGAATGTTCACTTTCATCCCCTAATGTCGAGAGAAAAGAATAAGAAATAACTGCAAAAAAATAGATGAAGTTCGTACCGTTCTTTCTGAAAGCTGAGGAGTCAACCATGTTTCTTCGTCTTCCTCGAGATCAAACTTGAACTCGAATTTCTTAGCCATCTGAAATCACTGCACTATTAGCACCTATAAAGAGCGAGTAAATGGGTTGGCAGCGATTTTAAGTTCATTCTGACAAGACCAGAAGATACAAGGCACGAAATAGAAGGATTCTCACTAATGACTAGTTTCTAATTAGCAGCACTTAAAGCAGCACAGACACTGTATGAGCTACCCGGCCGTTATCTGTGCAGGACCTCTTCAAGGGACCTTTAAAGCCACGTGCAGCTTGCTCGGCCCCAACAATCATTGCTCGCCTTTGCTCCCAGAAGATGCGTTCGCATCAGACCGGCAAAGCTTTTGATGTTCTCCACAAGGTTTTGTTGGAGTGCGGAGAAGGAAGGGAGTAATTGCTGGAGGTAGGACCTTCAAGTAGCAGTTATTCGAAAAGTCAGGTACAATTTTCCCCATGCAGAAGCTCTTTAAGGGTTAGTTTCAGAAAGAAATTGCGACTATTCGCTACTTGAAATAATGGAAGCTAAGTGACGCACAAAATCCTATTTCTTACAAGAGCGGTCTAACTTCAAAGGTAAGCGCTTAAAAGTTGTAAATCAACACTGAAAATGTCCATAAATAATCGAATGGGACCTTAAGTCCTCTGCGGAAATGAAAAAAGCTCGCACTGGAGCTCCGCAGCATCCTCGTGCGATCGCACTTCCGATGCGTGCGCCCGCGTCGCAGTCGTCCGCATATGGGGCGCGGTATTTTACGGGTGGTTTCGCCCTTGCCCTGCCTCGAAAACTGTGGTTGTAAAATAAAGGGGTTAAAATTTCATTTACAACAAGCAGCGTGCTCATCAGACAATAGGGAGATTACCCATTGCATATTTTTGCGCAGGTTTAGGAGGGGTCCGTTACCTGTTAGGGAGGTAGCTGACGCGTCACCGACGTCACATAACAGGTTAACGGTGGGGAGACTGACGTGTCACCTTGGTCTCAAGGCATCTGACTAACGTGTTATGTGGCGCCAATGTCACGTCACACTTTAACAGGCAATGTGCTGGACCGTGTATAACAGGCAATGTGCTGGACCGTGTACCTTACCACATTCCATAACCGGAGATGGGGAGGGCGTGGCTGCGCACTTCACTTGCAGGTGGTAGGCAACTCGCCATTTGTCTTTCTTCGTCCAGCACAAGACAGGATAACGCTTGCCTCACATGTTTGCATGCTCCAAAAACTAGTTCTATAGTCCTCATCATTGCGGACCGGTGGGGCGTGTCAGTGCGGCTGCGTTTGCGCGGTGCCAAAGTCGTTCTGCACTAGTTGTTGAAGCGGGCAAGTGACATTGACCTGTATTATATCCTCCGTATTACTCGTTTTCTACCTTTTTTGTCGCATACGCGTCTTCAACAAAAGGCTGAGAACGGCTTCAACAGTGTGCACACTCATACTGGCTGACACACCCCACCGGTCCGCCAATAATGAGCGACTGTACGTCCAAAGTTTTCAATGTGAAGCGAAGCCACGCCCCAACAATTTCCACATAACGCAGCTACACCTTAGCCAAGATTTGCATCCTTATTAAGCGGAAGGCGGTAGCGGTGGGAGGACCAGTGAGCGTGAACTGCTTGCTGACCAATACCCTCTTCAGACTTGCGAGAAAACTAGTAGGGGGCATTTGAGCTTTTCAAGAAATTATCCTGTCAACAAAAGCCATTCTCACAATTCAACTTGATTATTGAATTTCTAGAGCTTGCCTCATCTGCTCTTCCGAAACACGCACTCGACAATGGCAGGCTCCTTCGCAGAATCTCCATTATGTGTACTTCCCTTGTCATTTTGTTCACCGGGCAGGAGCCTGTAGCTGGAAGCGTTGTCATTGGATCGTGAACTGCGCCTCTACAAGAATGTGCATGCGTTTACGCTTAACGCCGGCGCGTTCCGAGATGGGTTTGCGCGACCCCAACTGGGCGTTCCTTACGTATTGTGAAGAAGGAGATAACAACCATTAGTGAAAGACGGGCTGCATGCCCACCTCTGACGCCTCACCAAAATGACATACCTATTGCTCGCACCTCCTTCATCCATTAGCTTCCTTACATCTCCCTCTGTAAAATGCGCAGGATAAACCAATTGAGGAAGAAGAACAATTTTGCGCGTCACCTTTCCCATATAAACACTTAGAACATTGATTCTCTTCGTATGCTCGCGCATCCGATTCTCTTTCAGCATTTTGAGTCATACTGACCCGTTAGTCACGTACAAGTCTTTTAAACTGGCTCCGCCGCCCTCGACGCATCCACAGAGAGTAGACCCTCTAATCGGCCCGCCGTAAAAAGGCCACTTGTCATCAAAATTCCTCCACCCTTTTTTTCAAATAAATAGCACGACAAACAGGGCAAGCGCGTGGGTGGCTTGAAGCCCGACTACAGAGAGTCCTAACGTCAAAATCTGTTTCGGTAGAGGGGGAAAACGAGTCTGACTTATCTCTTGCCAGGAATCGATATTCATTCCAATTAAGGAGAAAATCCGCGCCACTTTTCATTGCCGAACTATATCCTGGTTCAGGATAGGGATGATTCCGGTGCTAAAATAACGCTGTATTGCGATTATGATTATCTCTTACCCTCACTGCGTTTTTGCTGGGAACGGTCAAAATATGGCGCAAAACCTTGGGCTAGAATGGATTTTGTCTCTCTGGCCAAGGCACTAAAAACGCCCTCCCCCCTCCGCCGTCAGCCCCCTCTGCAAGACTGCCAACGAACTTAGAACTAGATATTCGCCGCCGAAAAAGGTGGAGTTTTCCTGAATGAACACTAATTTCTTCCGAAGCTTATTAGTTGAGGCGAGCCGCATGGCTGGGCGACTAAGTACGTACTTCTCCACAAAGACAAGAAGTCGCTCCGACCCTGGTCTTCTGCACTGTGGGTCACTAACCGGGAGACCTTCGTGCCCCTTCAACTACGTTAGCGCTCTTCTTGCTAGAAACAAGCAGGTGACATTCTTTGGATTCAAACAGTCGCGATATTCCTTTTCGCAGGCCTGTTCGGTCAAAGGTGCTCTTGTAGCTGGGGCGGACTGGGCGGCTGGCTGAGGGAAGGGGGTGATGTGACTGAATCTGTTCCTTGGCACCCTTTCATGGACATGTTGATCCTTCTCCACTGTCAGCCCTAGGAAAGTGCAGATGACCAGAGTCCGTGCACCGTTGTCCCGCTGCGCAGGGCAGGACTTAGTCGCGTCGTTGCGCAAACCCTTCCCCCCGCCCAGCTGGGATAACTTCTGCTTGAACACTATGTTGCAGAGCTACACCATCTGCTGTGAATTCTTCGTGTACAATGCATGTAAACAAAAATTGATGAGAAATTTCGTTACCAAAAGCTTATTGAAGACGACACAACATTCAAAATTACAGTATACAGTGTGCAATTACAGTATGAACATGAGCTTTGATACGGTGTTATCACTACTGAGTGGTTAAAAACATCAGACACTAACATGATATAATCTCTAACATAGTCGAACATGAAGAATGAACACGGCTCTCGTATCACAATATCATTTTCTTCTATTTTTTTCAACACAGGAGTCGAGTCGAGTAAGCTTCATTTTGACCCTAGCGAGGATCTCCAGAAGCTGGCGCTGTAGGCGGCTCGGTCTTCAAGCAGCTGTAACATCTCCATACAGTCTAACAAAACGAAGAAGATAACAGTTCATCAACAGTGAGTTAACGACTTTGGACATCATAAGTGGAAGGGTGGTGAGGAGGTGCATGAAGACAATTCTCTCTTTATGTCGTCAATGGAATTGGGACAGGGCTGCAGAGCTGATTCGAATATGGTAGTAAGAAGTAGTTGTGAAATGACAGGTACACTGATATTGGTTCAAAGATTGGTCCAGTCATATCTACCATGGTCCAAGTTCCACTGTGAGAGGTTCATACCAGGTCAAAGCAACGTCCTCAGAAGAATGTCAGAGTGTCATCTTTCGAGAAATTCCGAGCTTCCCGCTTTATAGAATCGCTAATTATGCCTTCACTGCGGCAAATGGGAGTTGTTGCTGTCACGCGCGGCGGCTAAAGAACCTACTTTTCGTCGCTGCCGTCGCGCGACGCGATGACAAGACAGCGGCGACGCTCGTCGAAGAGCCGTGAAGGAGGGCTATGGAAGTGATCGTTTGCATTTGTGCATAGGCCCGACCGCTAATAGTTCGCTTTTGAGTGCAAAGGGATCAGCAGTGATAAGGCAGCTCGACTGCAAACTGGTGAAAAAGATAAGGGATAACAAGTGCAACACCGGTAAGTACGAGTCGGGAAGGGCGCATGATTGAGTCAGGTAGTACGATTCATACTCGAGCTCGAAGGAATGTGCTATCAATAAGCGGTTGTCTCCTTTGCTCAAGCGCTAGATCGTTCCCGTCAAGGTGATAGAAAAAAGCCAACAGAGCAAGTCGTTGTAGACAAACTGATCCACTTCCGACATGGGGCGAAGAGGAGGCGGCGAAAACGTAACTTGTCACGCGGTCGCATGCGGCGAGACAAAACTGCAACTGATTCTCCACATGTGGTAGTGGAAGGTACTTATCACAGAGAAATTGACCGCTACAGTAGTACTCGTGGAAAGATTGGCTTGATCGCAGTAACCATGGTCCCACTGTCATTTGAGACCCGCGTGACAAGTTACGTTTTCGCCGCCTCCTCTTCGCCCCATGTCGGGAGAGGATCAGCTTGTCTACAACGACTTGCTCTGTTGGCATTTTTTCTATCACCTTAACGGGACGATCTAGCACTTGAGCGATGGAGAGAACCGCTTAGGCAGCGTTCAGACTTCGCGACGGCAGCGCTTCAATTGCGCGTTCGACGCGATCAACGCTGCCGAAAGCATGCGCATCGATCGAGTCAAACGAGCGGCCGAAGCACTGCCGTTGCGAAGTCTGATTGCTGCCTTATTGATAGCACATTCCTTCGAGATCTAGTTTGAATCGTACTACCCGACTCAATCATGCGCCCTTCCCGGCTCGTACTTATGGTGCACTTGTTATCCCTTATCTTTTTCACCAGTTTGCAATCGAGCTGCCTTATCACTGCTGATCCCTTTGCACTCAAAAGCGAACTCTTAGCGGTCGGGCCTATGCCAAATGCAAACGACACTTCCATAGCCCTCTTTCACGGCTCTTCGACGAGCCGCCGCTGTCTTGTCATCGCGTGCGACGGCAGCGACGAAAAGTAGGTTCTTTAGCCGCCGCGCGTGAGCAACACGCCTCCCTTTGTCGCAGTGAAGGCATAATTAGCGATTCCATAAAGCGGGAAGCTCAGAATTTCTCGAAAGATGACACTCTGATATTCTTCTGAGGACGTTGCTTTGACCTGGTATGAACCTCTCACAGTGGAACTTGGACCATGGTAGATATGACTGGACCAATCTTTGAACCAATATCAGTGTACCTGTCATTTCACAACTACTTCTTACTACCATATTCGAATCAGCTCTGCAGCCCTGTCCCAATCCATTGACCGACATAAAGAGCAGAATTTGTTTCATGCGCACGCTCCTCACACCCTTCACTTAATGATGTGCCAAAGTCGTTATAACGTCACGTGTTGATGAACTGGTTTATCTTCTTCGTTTTGTTAGACTGTATGGAGATGTTGCAGCTGCTTGAAGACCGAGCCGCCTACAGCGCCAGCTTCTGGAGATCCTCGCTAGGGTCAAAATGAAGCTTACTCGACTCGACTCCTGTGTTGAAAAAAATAGAAGAAAATGATATTGTGATACGAGAGCCGTGTTCATTCTTCATGTTCGCAATTTGTGTTAGAGATTATCTCATGTTAGTGTCTGATGTTTTTAACCCTCAGTAGTGATAACCCGTTAAAGCTCATGTCCATACTGTAATTGCACACTGTATACTGTAATTCTGAATGTTGTGTCGTCTTTAATAAGCTTTTGGTAACGAAATTTCTCATCAATTTTTGTTTGACATGCATTGTTACACGAAGATTCAGCAGCAAGATGGTGATAGCTCTTGCAATAGTGTTCAAGCAGAAGTTATCCCAGCTGGGCGGGGGGAAGGGTTTGCGCAACGACGCGACTAAGTCCTGCCCTGCGCAGCGGGACAACGGTGCACGGACTCTGGTCATCTGCACTTTCCTAGGGCTGACAGTGGAGAAGGATCAACATGTCCATGAAAGGGTGCCAAGGAACGGATTCAGTCACATCACCCTTCCTCAGCCAGCCGCCCAGTCCGCCGCCAGCTACAAGAGCACCTTTGACCGAACAGGCCTGCGAGAAGGAATATCGCGACTGTTTGAATCCAAAGAATGTCACCTGCTTGTTTCTAGCAAGAAGAGCGCTAACGTAGTTGAAGGGGCAGAAGGCTCTCCTACGGTAATGACCACAGTGCAGAAGACCAGGGGTGCGGACGACTTCTTGTCTTTGTGGAGAAGTACGTACTTAGTCGCCCAGCCATGCGGCTCGCCTCAACTAATAAGCTTCGGAAGAAATTAGTGTTCATTCAGGAAAACTCCACCTTTTTCGGCGGCGAATATCTAGTTCTAAGTTCGCTGGCAGTCTTGCAGAGGGGGCTGACGGCGGAGGGGGGAGGGCGTTTTAGGTGACCTTGGCCATAGAGACGACATCCATTCTAGCCCAAGGTTTTGCGCCACTATTTCTCTGACCGTTCCCAGCAAAAACGCAGTGAGGGTAAGAGATAATCATAATCACAATACAGCGTTATTTTAGCACCGGAACATCCCTATCCTGAACCAGGTTCGGCAATGAAAAAATAGGCGCGGATTGTCTCGTTAATCTGGTAGGAATACCAGATTCCTGCAGAGGAAGTCAGACCCGTCGTCCCCCCCCCTGCACCCCCTATGAAAACAGATTTTGGACTCATTTCCGGGCTTCACGCCACCCACCCGCTTGGCCCTGTTTATTCGGGCCTATGATTATGAAAAAAGGGTGGAGGAATTGTGATGACAAGTGACAAGCCCTTTTTTCCCCATGGCGATAGTAGGACCAACTCCCCGATTCGGCTGGCCGTCAAGGCCGGCGCAAGCAGTGAAAAACACTTGTACCGGTGATCAACTGGGGTAAACATGAACTCAAATGTTGAAAGAGAATGGGATGCGCGGTGCATACGAACAGGAAATCAAGTGAAGCCAAATGCCCAATGGGGGAAAGGTGACCGCAAGTTAGGTTCTTCTTCCACAATTGGATTCTATCCTGCGGCTGTCGTTAGCAGTGCATGTAAGAAGCTAATGACATGAAGGAAGGTGTAGGAATAAAGGTATTGTCATTTTCGCTGCAGACGCTGAAGCGCGCCAGGGGCTGTATTTGGCGCAGTGCCAGCCTGTTTTCCACTAATGGTTTGTTACTCTCCTTCTTCAACATACGATGAGGAACGAAGTGGTGTCGCGCAAAACCCCGTCCTCTGACACGCCCTGACGTCTACAGCAAAAACGACAGCACATTCCTTGTATAGGCGCAGTCACCCGATCCAATGGCAACCCTTCCCACAAACAGGCCCCCTTCCCTGAACAAAATGACAAAGAGGATTAACACTCAACTGGAGGTTATGGCCAGGAGGCCTACCCATTCGTTCCAGTGCGGTATGTGTTCTCGGAAGCGGCTCAGATGAGCAAGCTCCGCAATATTCAAAATAAAAAAATAAGCTTTTCTTGACACAATACATCCTGAAACCTCTTGACCCTCCCTACACAATTTTTTGCAACGCCTGCGGAGAAGGGTGTATCAGCAGTCCACTCCCACTTCCGCCGCCCCTTCCCTCTAGGAAGGGATTCAAAATCTGGCGCTGATGTGTACTCCATATCCTGGAGATAGCTGGGGCTGGCTTCGCTTCACATCCGAAAATTGCGTAGAACTCGTTTTTGGGGCATTCCTTGAGAGACAACTTCATCCTGTCTTGGGCTGGACAAAGAAAAGACAAATGGCGCAGTTGCCACCACCTGCAAGTGAAGTGCGCAGCCACGCCCCTCCCCATCTCCGGGTTATAATGTGGTAAAGGTAGCACGGTGCCAGCACGGCCTGTTAAAGTGTGACGTGACATTGGCGCCACATAACACGTTAGTCAGATGCCTTGAGACCAAGGTGACACGTCAGTCTCGCCACAGTTAACCTGTTATGTGACGTCGGTGACGAGTCAGCTACCTCCCAACAGGTAACGGACCCCTCCTAAACCTGCGAAATATGCAATGGGTTCATGTCCCCTATTGTCTATGGACGCTGCATTGGCTGTGCCTTTTTTTACCATACTCCAGTTTTTCGAGGCAGGGCAGGGCGAACCACCCGTAAAATACCGCGCCCCATATGCGGACGACTGCTACGCGGGCGCACGCATCGGAAGTGCGATCGCACGAGGATGCTGCCGAGTTCCAGTGCGAGCTTTTTTCATATTTCCGCAGAGGATTTAAGTCCCATTCGATTATTTATGGACATTTTCAGTATTGATTTACAACTGTTAAGCGCTTACCTGGAAAGTTAGACCGTTCTTGAAAGAAATAAGATTTTATGCGTCGCTTAGCTTCCACGATTCCAAGTAACGAATAGCCGCAACTTCTTTCTGGAGCTAACCCTTAAAGAGCTTCTGCATGGGTAAAATTGTACCTGAGTTTTCGAATAACTGCTACTTGAAGGTCCTACCTCCAGCAATTACTCCTTTCATTCTCCGTACTCGAACAAAACCTTGTGGGAACATTAAAGCTTTGCCGGTTTGATGCGAACGCATTTTCTGGGAGCAAAGGCGAGCAATGATTGTTGAATCCGAGCAAGCTGCACGTGACTTTAAAGGTCCTTTCAAGAGGTCCTGCACAGATAACGGCCGGGAGCTCCTACAGTGTCTGTGCTGCTTTAAGTGCTGCTAATTAGAAACTAGTCATTAGTGAGAATCCTTCTATTTCGTGCCTTGTATCTTCTGGTCTTGTCAGAATGAACTTAAAATCGCTGCCAACCCATTTACTCTCGCTCTTTATAGGTGCTAATAGTGGGCAATTGGAAGGGGGGGAGGGGGGAGGGGGGGGGGGGGGAAGGGAGGGGGGGGGGAGGTGGAGGGGGGGGTGATTTCAGATGGCTAAGAAATTCGAGTTCAAGTTTGATCTCGAGGAAGACGAAGAAACATGGTTGACTCCTCAGCTTTCAGAAAGAACGGTACGAACTTCATCAATTTTTTTTGCAGTTATTTCTTATTCTTTTCTCTCGACATTAGGCGGATGAAAGTGAACATTCGCTAATTGGAAGAGATCTCGTACGTTCCTGTCACTGGTTGCTCAGTTTTCGCAGTTTTAAACTGATTCCTTCTGATTTTTAAAATAAAAGTTACCCTGTGTTCCAGAGAATTTAAAAGGCGCAGTTTTAAGCGTGCGGAGGGGGGGTGGGGGTTTGCGGGCTTTTTGGGCAGCTTTGTGCTTCACTTGTTCCTTCTTACAAGCCTCATTCTGGTGAAAACTTGTGCAAAGAATTAACAGTGATCTCTACAAACCTTGGCCAGTAATTTCATGGCTTCACAGGATTTCACAGGTCCCTACCTGATGGCTTGTCATAGAAGTAGTAAACGTGCAGAATGCCCCTACCGTCGCCGAACTGCGCGCTCACCTTCTGTTTTTTCTCAGCCCTCCGCCTTCCTGAAAAGAATGTGCTGCAACGGAGCTCTGGTGTAGGCTTCAAACAGGGCCTTCTGCTTTCCCCTCCAAGATTTTGGTTTCCTTTGCTTCTGAACCGCTTATCACAAATCATTTTTAGTT
>MU912592.1:26325-41285 GCA_036418165.1 Cooperia oncophora
GGTCGCATGCGGCGAGACAAAACTGCAACTGATTCTCCACATGTGGTAGTGGAAGGTACTTATCACAGAGAAATTGACCGCTACAGTAGTACACGTGGAAAGATTGGCTCGATCGCAGTAATCATGGTCCCACTGTCATTTGAATCGGTTCGTACTGAATCAGAGTAACACCCTCAGAGGAATAGCAGAGTATCGTCTTCCGGAGCTTTCCGCTTCATAGAGCCGCTAACTATACTTTTACTGCGGCCAAGGGAACGTTGGTGACGGGCGCGGCTGCTGGAGAATGTAATTTTCGACGCTGCCGTCACGCGCGATGACAAGACAGTGGGGACGGCTCGCGGAACAGCCGAGAAGGAAGGATATGAGTGTACTCGGCTGCATCTGTGCATAAGTCCGACCGCTAGTCGTTCGATTTTGAGTATAAAGGGATGAGCAGTGATAAAGCAGCTCGACTGCCAACTGGTAAACAAGATAAGGGATAAGCAGTGCAACGCCAGTAAGTAGGAGTCGGGAAGGATGCACGGTCGGGTCAGGTAATGCGGCACACTCGAGCTAAAAGGATGTGCTAAATAAAGCCGTTCTCTCCTTTGCTCAAGCGCCAGATCGTTTTCACAAGGTGACAGGAAGAGGCCATCAAAGCGACTAGGCAAACTCGTCCACATTTAACATGGTGCTATGGGGAACACGGCAAAAACAATCGTAACGCGGTGCATCATGCGACGAGACAGGACTGATGCTCTATGTGTGCCTGTAGAAGGTGCCTATCACAGGCAAATTGCCAGCTACAGCAGTATCCGTGGAAACGTTCACTGGTCGCAGTAGCTGTGGTCCCATTACCATTGTGAATCGGTTTGTACTGGGTCAGAGCGATGTCCTTCAAGGTCCTTCTGAGGCTTTCGCTTCATAGAATTGCTAGTTTTACTTCATGGCCGAGGAAGCCGCTGCTGTCGCGCGCGGTGGCGAAAGAACCCGTTTCTCCCCACTGCCGTCGTGCACTGTTACAAGACACCAATCACAAGTGACGACCCGCCGAACCAGGAGGAAGGATATGAGTGTGATCGTCTGAATCTGTGGATAAGTCCGACCGCTAGTCGTTCGATTTTGAGTATAAAGGGATGAGCAGTGATAAAGCAGCTCGACTGCCAACTGGTAAACAAGATAAGGGATAAGCAGTGCAACACTGGTAACTAGGAGTCGGGTAGGGTGCACGGTATGGTCAGGTAATGACTCATGCTTGAGCGCGAAGGAATGTGCTACCAAATAAGCACTTCTCTCGTTCGCTCGAACGCTGGTAATTACTAGGACTGGGTCGTCGCTCGACGGTGCGCATTCGCGATGTGCACCAAATTCTCGCTTGGTGCAGCGAAACTCGTTTGAATTCAAGCAGAAAGCACGACCTCATAGCGGTCGACATCAATTTCCCATCCCTTTGACGCTCATGTTCGGCATGACAACCGTCCATCGGACGCGGCGTCGTTCGCCGCGCCCACCAGCGCGACATACTACAAATGTCTTTTCACACACCTCAGCGCTAGATGATTGAAAAAGGCGATCAAAGCAAGTTGCCGCACGTGAACTCATCCGCGTTCTATATCGGGCTTGAGGGGACTCGGCCAAAGCAGCCGTAAGTTGCCGCGCCCGTCGCGCGGCGCATCATGCGGGGATGGCGCGACATTTTCTGAACGTGCACTGGCCGCTCGATTTTAGCAGTCCTAGTTTACGGCCTCCGGTGTTGAAACACTCTGCAGCTGATTAGATCACTGATTAGAACGTCGGCTGCGAACTATCCATTCGCCGCTTGCAATGACGACATCGCTGGCCACGCCCATCATCGCGGTGATATGAATTGATAAAGGCTGAGATCGACTGCTCTACTACCACTGTATTGCATGATCACTAACATTCTGTCTGTCGGTTTGTCTGACCGCTCACTTATCTGTCCCTTGTAAAATTCTTCACGAGTGTGACAGCGGGAGGACGCATGAGATAAGATGAGGTTGTTCTTCCGCGCCGTCGTACGCGACACATCGTGTGGCGATGCGCCGCGTACGACGGCGTGGAAGAACAACCTCATCTTATCTCATGCGTCCTCCCGCTGTCACACTCGTGAAGAATTTTACAAGGGACAGATAAGTGAGCGGTCAGACAAACCGACAGACAGAATGTTAGTGATCATGCAATACAGTGGTAGTAGAGCAGTCGATCTCAGCCTTTATCAGTCGAATTCCGGTGTGTATCAGTTTGCCGATTGGAGCAGCGAACCTGACAAAGCTGATAATTCAAGCAAACCAAGCACTCCATACAGTTATATGACTAGTACTAGTATACATGGGCGGCCAAAAAAAAGTACTGCCTCCATTTGATTTTCGAGGCGCATAAGCTTATATTTACACATTCTGATCGGCATATTTTACCACAAAGGCATTTTTAATACTATTATTTGACACTCCTAGCCCACAGCTTTCTGGAGGAGCGCCATCGAGATTCTGGCGCGCAACCGCGATGTGGTGCCCTGAGATCAGCGAGATAGTCGATTTCTCCGCCACCGTAGACCACCCTATTGAACTCCGCCCGAACCAGGGTAATTGAGGGGATTCAGGTCAGGTGACCTACTTGGATATTCCATCTTTTTTAGGTACTCAGCCCCTTCCATTCCAGGCAGGCGAGAGTTTCTCCAACGCCCTTCGATTCCACGTGGTGGCACCCAATGCTGTAACAGTACAAAGTTTCCAAAAAGGTACGGGCGATGAGTGGGGAAGATATTCTTCTTGAGTTGGTTGATGTAACCGTCAGTGCTCAGCTTCAGCTCGGAGTCCACGAAGAAAATATTGGTCTTTCCATTCCAGGTGCGTCCGGTCCATACCATCAACCCGCGCCTTTGTGCCCGACTGTGCGTGGAAGATGCTGTCCTTAACCGTGCGACGTTGTCGGAGCTGCTCGATGTTGGAGGTCTTCCAGATTGAGAGGTCTCCAGGTAGCTACCCATGGGTGACTCCACACTAGAAGTTTCGCAGCTGTTTGGAGGTGACATGAATTCCAAAGGTCTTCTCCAGTCAGGCTGCGACTGGAGATGACCTCATATTTTGGTGTACATGAAGGTGATGGGCGAGCCAGCTCCTGCTTATCGAGGAACATCTTGGGTATCTTCCGCCCTGGTACTCGTCCACGTCTTCTCTCTGGGCTGCGAAAACTTTGCTGATATGTGACTCGGTCGAAGTGACTTTTTTTGCCCCCCCCCCCTGTAGATCTTTTTTATCCGCGCTTCCTATCTCAAGGCCGCGTTCGTACTTTGCGGCAGCGTCCACCAGCGATTATCGGCGTTCGACTGCTAGCGCCAGCGACAAGGAATTTATAGTCGATCTAGCTAGCGCCAGTGTCTACCAGCGTCCGCCAGCGTCCTCCAGCGCCTCGAGGACAGGGGAAGTATAGGTATTGATCTAGCGAACGCCAGCTTTCACCAGCACAGGAAGAGAGAGTATGGGGAAGAAGGAGGGAATCAGACAGACTGGATTAGGCGTCGAGAAATTGCGGCGTTCGGAACCGAACCATACAACTGTCAAAGCACAGAATTATGCAGCCTTGATGTACCGTGCAGTGCGTTTGTACGGTGTGGTTGCGCACGCCGCAATTTCACAGCTCCTAGTCCAGGTGTCTGCTCTGGAAGCGTGTAGAACCTTGCTTCGCTAGACGATATCTGTACATCCCTAGTCTCTTGTACGCTGGCATTAGCTAGATCGATATCTATACTTTCCTTGTCGCTGGCGCTGGCGAACGCTCGAAACGTAGGCAACATAACTCGTCTGGCGGTTCGCTACGCCCACCAGTGCGGCATACTAGACTCTGTTGGTACCTTGAGTTTTGAGAGAGTATAAGATAACGGGAAGGCAGGCGCTATCTTCACACAGTCTGATACGCTCCCATTTCCATACTCTCTCATAGCACTGGATCCCAGTGCCCATCGATACTAGACTGCATGATTAGGCAACTTGTACCGTCCCGTTGCTGCTCCTGTGTTCGTATCTACAGCATCGGAGTTGGAATGAATTGCATTTGTAGCACGTCGGCACGTGCAGGGCTTTACAGCGCGTTGTAGGCGTCATCGGGAAGGCTCAACGCTGCTGAACCTCTCCCTTCCTTCCTGAAACGCGTAACAGGCTCAGCTGTTCTTAATGCTCGATGAGCACGATGTACTTCAAGACCCTCTTCATATCGAGATGTAGATTCTTGCGTGATTGAGACTGTAGTCAGTCGTCGTATAGAGGTTTGGAAGACAGCGACGTTGGTTTGACAAAGCATTCGAGCGCAGACGACGCTGTCGACCTGATTATGGCATTGTCCACCGGAAGAGTCTTCGGTCTGACGTTGAGAAATGGTTCCACCATCTCCTTCATGCGCATGTACAGCAACACAGTCCTGCTGATTTTTCGGATTCAAATTTTCGGTTCTGACCCGGGTGCAGTACGACATTTCACAGACGAGATGGCGTGTCGGGCTTCGGAAAATGATGAGAACGAGAACTGATGAGAACTGAAGGAACGATGTATCCATACTGCTCCGAGCGACACGGAGGCAGGTAAAGGTGGCTGTCAAAGAGATCCGAGTAGAAGTCGATGACTTCCTCCACAGCCCTTCGGGACGCAGTGATGGTTCCGTCCGCCTGCGGTTGGTCACCGTGGTCTTACGATTAGGCGAAGTCGCGGCGGGCGTTGCGTATGCTCTTCCCAGCCTCTGCGGCTTCCACCAGTACTGCTGCTCTTCTCTCCTTGAGGTCTTCCTTTATCGCTTCTCTGCATAGCTTCGCAAGCTCAGACGTCAGCTGCCTGTGACTCGTGCGGCTCCACGTCGGCGAGCCGTTCCTGAGAACGCTTTTTGGTATCTTGACTTCTCTCTCTCTGTGACTTCTTGGCGCAGAGTGAGATGTGCGACAAGCCGTTCGTATTCCTCGTCGATGTTGTCGATGACGGAATCCTCCCAGAGCCCAGCGAGAGAAGTGAAGTGATCCCAGTTGATGACGGTCTTGGGGCTTCGCTTCTTGAAATATGCGGTTCTCTCTCGCGTCAAAAAGCGGGATATTGCGCGAAGGGGTGACCCAGTGTGGAACTTAAGAACAACAGCGACGTCGGTCAGACCTTCGATTGAAGATGATGTGGTCGATCTCATTATGGAATTGTCCACCAGGAGACTCCCATGTCCAGCGTAGAGAGTAGGGCTTCTGGAACTGCGAGTTACCATGGATGGTATGGGTCGACATGATAAACTCAGACAGCCTTTCACCCTGCTCATTCCACTCCGTTCCGTGAGTTCCGATGTGAAGTTTTTAGCCGTTCTTCTTGGTCCATCTTAGCGTTGAAATCGCCGACGATGACCTTGAAGAAAGTATTGTTTTTTCTAGTAGAACTTCACCACGCATTAAATGCCTCAAGCGTCCTCGTCGTAGCTCGATGTTGGTGCACAGACGACGAAGATTGTCAAACCCAGCATTGAAGCACATCTCCTCAGTCGCATAAGTCTAAATCGTGTCGTCACATTTTCGTTCATGGGCAAGTGCGTGTCACGACGAGGACGCCCACACCGCTATGCCTCTGTTGTCGCATGTTCAGGAACAGTTCTTCTCCAGTTTTGTATACGGTATGCTACGGGTGACAACTCCTGGTCGCGGTCAGTCCGATGACGTCGCACTTGATTTCCTTGGCTTGCATCATTAGATCTTCGCTGTTCTAATGTAAGCGTCCATGCGTTGAAAGTAGCCATCATCTTAGTCCTGGGCTACACGTCAGGAAACGAGTCGCTTATGTTGCGTCACAGTAAGGCGGGGGAGACTTCCAAACAGAGACCTTACCGGGTCCTGACCCAAACTGTGCAGCATACAGTTATCAGGCCTCCTCGACTTTTTGGCCTATTGCATTTGGCTAAAACCGTCTTGCTTGAATCATTCGATCTCAAGAAAATGCAAGGAAACATATAACATATTGTACGCGGATTCTCTTTAAACAGTGCTCTCACTTGTTCATCCGATGGCCGCCGATAGTTTTCAAAGCTCTCATCCCTTTCACAAGATTACTGCGTAATACCTCCAGCACTGCGTATTGCGGTCATTCGTCCTCCTGGGCCAGAGTCTCGTGGATATCCTGAGTCGATTCAGCAGACTGCACAATGTGATGGTAATTTCGGCCATCAGAAGGACTAAAAAAATCGTTTCAAAAGGAAACTATTAAATAGAGCTAGAAACGCCCTCTGGAACATGGGGAATGTGACAGCAACCTAAACAGCTAATACGAAAATTCCATTCCATTCTGCTGGGGCTCCAAAAACATTTCGAAGTGGGGCTCCTAACCAGGAACCTCCTTCATAATTTAATAGAAGCGTCCAAGTTCATCCTCGATGGAGCTCTATATTTTTGCGTACGCGACGGAGATTTTGCGCTGTATCGCATCCCTTCTTGTTAATCGCATTCGTCCGATTCGGGTTGTAGAAACTGATGTCCATGCCTTGTGCTCGCTGACAAAGCGACCCACACTGCGAACACCACAACCATCGCATGTGTAGCAATTCCATTCCCATGAATGGCATGAAACGGGCGTGCCTTTTAGTTGAACAGTCCATTGTGGTCAATTTGATCTTACTAACTTGCCTCATCACACCTTCGATATGACTTACAGGCGTACACCTTTCAAAAGTACAGAGAGCCGCCATCTTTGTCGCGGGTATTTGTCTTCTTGCTCTGAACATGAATTTTCAGCAGTCCATCCCACCGGTCCCAGAAACCGTTGCCTTCTCAGTACTTTTCCCACATTAGGGGACTGTGTGTCGTCGGACGGAATGGACTTCAAAAGTAATAGGCCGCTAACAAGACTAGAAAAAGTGAGCCCCGATAATGACTTCAGTCCGATGGTATGAATGTGATAACGCCATCGTCCGCTAAACAAGGTGCAAGACAAGAAAAATTGATAGTTTATCAGCTAGTCTCAGGCCGTAAGGTTGCACCTGAATGTTGCCTTTTGCGATGTACCTGCTGATATACACAGGAAAAGAGTAAAGCGACGGCTGCCAAGGAACTGCTCTGGAAAGACTCTTCAATAGACGTTGGATCAAAGGGACTTCTCCCATAACGAGGTCAGCAACATCATCTTAGACTGAAAGTTCAGCCTAACCGACGTCCCTGTTGTTGGGAAGCTCTGGTTAACTAGATGTTTGGTTTGTCTCCAAATATCGGGTAGAAAAACGTCACTGTATTTACCTTGCAGCATTGAACGGACGTTTGAAACTGCGTCCATCAGTCTGAATATTCCAGTCGCGTGATGCAAAAATAGCAATACCATAATGGATCGCGCTTCATCGCTGATCGTTAGACCGCTTTATTTCCAAATCCCATCATGAAAGATCCTTTGCCAGTCATTACAACGGTCTGAAGATTACCTATGAAGCACGGTTGGGCGCAGTCGCAGCAATCGCTGCGGTTGGAATAATTGAGCCTCGAGGGGTGGGGGAGTTATAGTGGAAACGTCGCCAAACTCGCCAAGCTTTTAAGCTTCAGAGTAGAGCATTTCACGTCCTAGGACGATGCGGGCAGGATGTAATATTATGGCTTATGCAAACTTGCAACGACTATTAAGGGACGATAATAGGGCATTATGAGCAGCTGTCTTCGGAATGGTATTGCACGTTACGGCAACAATGGGGTGGCTCTAGCAAGTGGTATAGGTGGTGGGATGGGAATGTAGGTGTTGGAGATCGAAGCGATAAGGACTGATGACGGTTCATAAGAAGCGTCAGAATGTGAGAGGGATCACAGCTGGTAGACCCTGACTTGTGTTGGCTACTGCTTTCACACTGGTACATGTTTGAGTTGATAGAATGAAGGCACTGATAACAGGTGAAATCTAACGTTATCGGTCAACAAGGAATTATTATCACCCCATATATATAATTCGCTTCGTCTGTTTGTTTGTAAGTTTGTTTGTAAGTTTGTTTGTAAGTTTGTTTGTAAGTTTGTTTGTAAGTTTGTAAGTTTGTTTGTAAGTTTGTTTGTCTGTCCGGAAATTCGGTTCGACCTGAAGAACGACTTGGAGAGGTCGGGTCAAGGTGGGGATGGGTAGAGCATCACCCCATATATATAATTCGCTTCGTCTGTTTGTTTGTAAGTTTGTTTGTAAGTTTGTTTGTAAGTTTGTTTGTAAGTTTGTTTGTAAGTTTGTTTGTAAGTTTGTTTGTAAGTTTGTTTGTAAGTTTGTTTGTAAGTTTGTTTGTAAGTTTGTTTGTAAGTTGTTTGTAAGTTTGTTTGTCTGTCCGGAAATTCGGTTCGACCTGAAGAACGACTTGGAGAGGTCGGGTCAAGGTGGGGATGGGTAGAGCATGGGACAAGAAATAAAAAGCACACTTGACCTATGCGAAGCCCCGCCCACAGTGGGCGGGGCACTCGCTGAAATTTTGGGTTTCACAGAAAAATGTTCATAATTCGCTTCCGGAGCAGCCTAAGATGGTGAAAAAGGGAATAAGGTTAGTAAGGAGTCGCCAGACTAACTGTGGCAGACACATCCAAAATGGGCGGGGTACTCAAGGTGGGCGGTGCTTCGCATAAAACTCAGTAACTCGGTTCGCGAGAGTGTTCAGAAGCCGCAAAAAGCTCAGTGCAGAATGTAAATATCTGGCGAGTATTGGGCATGCTCAAAATGTGTTGAGATCCGCCCACAGTGGGCGGAGCTTGCCCTAAACCGCAGGATACTCACTTTAAAAGTTTGTAGCTCGGTTCCAGAGCACTGCAAAGACCGGAAAAACGTGCGTCAAGGTCGGCAAAGGTTCGCCGGTGAGGACTGTGGGGCAAAAACATTGTGGGCGGAGCCTGCTCCGAGGTGGGCGGAGCCAGAAAAAAGGTCTGTAAAACGGTTCCAGAGCACTCCGAAGACCGGAAAAAAGTGAATTAAGGTCAGCAGAGGGTCGCCGGTGAGGATTGTGGGGCACGAAAATTGGGGGCGGGGCCAGCCCGAGGTGGGCGGAGCCAGACAAAAATTCTCCAAAACTCTCCCAGAGCACTCCGAAGACCGGAAAAAAGTGGATTAAGGTCAGCAGAGGGTCGAAGGTGAGGACCGTGGGGCAAAAACGTTGTGGGCGGAGCCAGACAAAAAGGTCTGTAAAACGGTTCCAGAGCACTCCGAAGACCGGAATAAAGTGAATTCAGGTCAGCAAGGGGTCGCCGATTAAGAAATGTGGGGTATACATGTTGTGGGCGGGGCCAGCCCGAGTTGGGCGGAGCCAGACAAAAATTCTCCAAAACTCTCCCAGAGCACTCCGAAGACCGGAAAAAGTGGATTAAGGTCAGCAGAGGGTCGAAGGTGAGGACCGTGGGGCAAAAACGTTGTGGGCGGAGCCTGCTTCGAGGTGGGCGGAGCCAGACAAAAGGTCTGTAAAACGGTTCCAGAGCACTCCGAAGACCGGAATAAAGTGAATTCAGGTCAGCAAGGGGTCGCCGATTAAGAAATGTGGGGTATACATGTTGTGGGCGGGGCCAGCCCGAGTTGGGCGGAGCCAAACAAAATTCTCCAAAACTCTCCCAGAGCACTCCGAAGACCGGAAAAAAGTGGATCAAGGTCAGCAGAGGGTCGCCAATGAGGATTGTGGGGCACAAAAATTGGGGCGGAGCCTGTTTCGAGGTGGGCGGAGCCAGACAAAAACTCTGCAGAACGGTTCCAGAACACATCAGACACCGGAAAAAAGTGGATTAAGGTCAGCAGGGGGTCGCCTGTGAAGAGTGCGGGGCACAAAAATTGAGGGCGGGTCTGCTCTGAGGTGGGCGGAGTCAGACGAAGAATTTGTAAAACAGCTCAAGAGTACTTCAGACACCGGAGAAAAGTGGAGTACAGAACAAAAGGCGGATATCAGTTGAGTCTAGAAATATGTGAGAGAAGGTACGCGCGGCGAAGCCGCGCCCGCCCGGCGCAGCCGGGCCGTATCAGAAGGAGCCGCGCCGGCGTCAGCCGGCGAGGCGACTGGTAGTCTATAACGTGGAACCCTGCTCTGGGGGTGGAAATGTTTTATAAGCAGGCTCTTCCATTGTCGGTCTGTTTGGCAGAACACGCTCCCCCATTCCCAGCAAGGATGCGATCGCGGACGAAGAAGAAGGTACAAAATGGCCTAGGTCGGTCACAGAAACCAAAAAGAATCTAAGTGAAAAAGTTCTGACCAAGCACCTCTTCTCTGCTGCTGTTTCTGAGCATGCTGTGAGCATATAAGCATAGAAACACTGAGCAAGTTGGAGAGGAGCCAATCATTGAAAAGCGAGATAGCATCTCAACGAATGAGGCTGCTGTCATCTGAGCGGCATCTATGATGGACGTCATTGATGCAGGAGGCGTGTATACATGTGTTACACCATGATGGTGATATACCAATTTCCTGCCCTTTTAACCCAATTTTAACAGCCGAGCTAGGCAACTCATCTGCCGGGCGCGGCGCCGCTCACCACGCCCACCAGCGCGACATGCTACGATCGCCTTGTCGCATTCCTTTTGTCGTTCTTACCAGCAGGAAAAATGACACACTTCGTCATGGCTACGTCATGACGAAGATTGTATCACTTTTACTGCTCTTAAGAACGACAGAAAGAATGTGACAAAATGTATCACTTTTCCTGCTGGTCATACACTGAAGGGCTCGCTCGCACACCTTGGAATCTGTTTCAGCATAGCGCGCCGCCCAGGTCTAGTCGTAATAGGCGCCATTGCGCTGCGAGAGTGACAGTGATTACGACTATTGCACGGTGTACAACTACGTTAGTTGACTATCGTTCTATTCTTAAAGCAGTAACTTTGGGTGTCGGTTTGTCAGTCTGCATGTATGTATGTTTGTCTGTCCGCAAAATGCTTCACCGGACTAAGCAGGCAACTGAAAGGAGAAAACTAGCCAAAAAGCTTGTTGGAAGGTTGGAGAGTGTTGAATGTTCTCGAACAGAGGCACACGACAACTGTAGAAACAAATGCCTCCGCCAAGCTACAAGAGGAAAAAAAAGAGAGATGAACCGCTAGCAGAGTTGCGACCCATTCCACGTTGTAGTGTCAATTCGAGGTATTGTTTTGAATGTGATAACACGGTTGACTATATAGACAACCAGTTAGTGAGTTACGAGGCACTGCACGTGTTGCGCGCTTGAGAGGTGCAAGAGGCGGGGGAAGGGTGGTGTGAGCTTGGTCAGAAGGACACTGGAGCGGTGGAAACAAAAGCATAATTTATTTGTGAAAGCGATGAGAGGAAAAATGCGTGCTCAACCGCTAGCAGATTTATGACCCAATAAATGTTGTAGTACCGATTCGAGGAACCCTACACTACATAAGCTAATCCTATGCTTCTTTCTCTCTAGCGCACCCGTTCATCAGTAAATGATTTCCTGTGAGTGGCGTGAAGCAGTGTGATGCATAAATCGGTAGCCACTGTACGACTTCCTCCACAAACGATCCATTTCGAAGGGAATCCATTTTGACGTCTTTCTAGTTCATTATGCATTATGAAAGCTATGCTGAAGCGACTGATGGTCTCAGAAAAAGAGCACCACTCACACACAGCAATTTGAGGCGTCGTTTAGAAGTACACGTTGGGGCGGCGCGCACAAACTTGCTAAATTTACTGGCTGGTTTTCAGAACAAAGAACAACCAAAGAATATACTCCACAACGACCAATGATTATCACCGGACTCAAGTCCTATTGTATTGTGGTGATAATCCTCAATCTTCTCTGCCAATGTGCAACGGGTATGTGTTTGGATTCATAGCGAATAATGACAGAGAAGTCATAGTGATTGATCCTGAATGCGCACAAGAGGGATAATTGCGGGAAAGTGGGCGGAGGGGTAGTTAATTTTCCGCTCCTTTCGTAACTGTTCGACCGTATGCACATTTTAAGAAATCAAGATGATTTCTGCTGAAACTTCCTTATTAATGAATGATGATAACCGTGATCTTTATCGTTCTTTCAGACGGTATATTTGAGCACTTCTGCGTTTCTCCACCACATTTTGGAACAGGACGTATTCGTGTATGTTTATCGCGATAACTTTCAGGAAACTGGTGACCCTTGAGTCTGTCACTCTGTCCTTGCACATTCTTTCCCCCGGAAACCAGGCAACACAAACGCTTGAAGTTACATCCTGATAGCACATAGTGGTGCAAAAAGGCAGTGGGCACGTTAATTTTTTCCCTCCAGGGAAGAGAAGTAAATTGACTGAGCTGTACATAGTAAAGTAAAAAGGGCGGAACGGCAAGAACGCCCGGAATAGGGTCCTTGTTAACCGCTCCAATCAGGAAGTGTACGAACCTGCTCTTGAAACAAATAATCGCTGGTCAATGATCAGTGCGGAAAAACGCGTCTGCAGAAATATGCAAGTAGATTTTGGCAAGCGCTTGCAGACTCTACCATAATATTAACAAGAGTCCTTAACAGCACATTCTAATGAGATTTATCGAAGCGGCTGTCAAAGGTGTACTGGAATCAAGTGGAAAACGCCAAAAAGTAAAAAAAAAGGTACAGAACTCCAATACGGGCATGCTGGTAAGAAAATCTTGTACTCTGCCGAAGGGAAATATTTCCATTACATATAAGTATTTACCTCTACAAAAGGAACACTGAAGTAGGAAAAAAGCGCCATGCAGATTCTGGCTGAAAACAGCTGATCTCGTGGCCAGTTGCTGGTCGGTGCGGCCATTTGTATTTGTGTCGGTGAGGGTGAGAGTATGGATGATATTCTCAGCCTTGTTGAGACGGTTAAAAATGGCTTTTCTTTGGAAGAGACGCCATGGGGGGGGAGCTTGGTCAGGCACGGTATTATGTGGTGATCGGCGTATCTATCTTATACGTCTGAGGATCTATCGTACCCTTCGTCTCTGAATACGAACGACAAGTTTTTGAAAGAAGGATAAAGTCTTCGCCGTAGATCAATCCCTTTATGGAATGCGGCTGGCGCTCCACTTCCATTCAGTGTCGTAGTGGCTTATTGAACACAGTGTAGCCTACACAGTAAATCGCGGCCAACCGATGTACAAGTCAGCGCTCTTATCCTACCAGACGAAACTGGTACCGATTTACTGTCTCCGAAGGACTAGAAGACCTGCTTAACTTAGGCGGGAGCTGATCCGGGAATTACGGCGCTGACACCCTGCCGTCCTATTAATCAGAACTATTAGTGCCCGGTCAAGGTGGTAAGCAACCACAGCTTAGAAACGCCGCTGGTAGACAAATTCTTGCCTTCTGACACTGATCCTGCGAATTGCGACAATATCATGGTCCAGCTGTGAAGGAGAAGTAGGAGAAGCCGTCTCAAATGCCTTTGACAGGTCCAATCGCAATTCTACGAACACACGGCGAGAGAGGGCATACTTGGACGAGTTCTCACCTGTTGAAACGAAAGTTGGAATAGTCGGGAAATCGTACCACGAAATTCTCATAGAAATGAACTTGGGTGTGGTGTGCGGCAGTAGGCGGAGCGTTGCCTCAATCTGTCACCCAAGCGCGAGTGCGCATGAATGGCATCGAGTGTTTCTGACCCGCGAAACTGAAACGTCTTTTTGACTAACTGGTCGACAGCCTTGCCTAAAGAAGGCATCTGCACAACAGGTGAAATCGGGATGTGCCTTCATGCGAAATAAGTTTTTTTTCAAAATTATACCATATAATGATACAATTCTACAGTCTTGCATCCAACTCAACGATGTTTTCCAGAAATCAAAACCTGAGAAGTGCTCTGTTAATTATGCTTACGAAACAACAAATGAAGCAGAAGCGATGGAAATGTGTGCCGGTTCTGCTCCGTATACCATTAAAAAAGCTACCTTCGGTCCCACGACGCAATGTGTTTACGGTAAGGGCATAACATTCACTTCATTCTCACATTACTATATATGGACGCTGAACACGGTGTGTTTTGTTTCAGTGTATTGAATACTTACGTTCTCGCTCACAATGACGGGTACTGGGTCACCATGACCTCACACGATAAGGTGTTCATGAAACGCTGGTCTCAAATAGGTCTTTTGAACTGTGTTAAGAGACTTTCCCTCGCGCTGTTCCGTACGCCATCACAGAAGGAACGCCCATATAAGGCTTCGCCATGAACACCTTTTGGCGAAGCTTGAGCTTTCGCATTGGCCTCGAAAATCGGATAATTCACCAAGAACACTTCTTTCAACGCTGCTTTCCGGAACTGTCGGTGAAACGGTATATCACGGGTGTTTGACATGTTTTGGGCAACGTTCAGACTTCGCGATAGCGTGCTGCGTCTCTTCTTCTTCTTCTCCCTAGCATTAGTCCCGCGCCGTCGCAGGGTCCGCTGATAGCGTGCTGCGTCGACGCACAACAATTACAGCAATGTAGGCTACCCTACCACTGCTAATGCCATACTTCAAACACAAGTGGCTGGCGAGCTTTTGCAGACGGGAATGGATTGGCGCCGGACGTGTGCGGCTGCTTTCTTGTCTATGGCTTTGGAGGGCTGTTGCAAATGTAGCCCATCGACGCGCATTACAGCACGTTCAGCGCGCCACAGCGCGTCGATTGCGTGACATTTGCGAAGTGCGATAGCTGGCTAGCGGTTATATATATATATATATATATATATATATATATATATATATATATATATATATATATATATATATATATATATATATATATATATATATATATATATATATATATATATATATATATATATATATATATATATATATATATAATATATATATATGTCAAACCAGCGCACGATGAAACTTGAATCTTGAACGGTCATAGTTCGCAAAGTGGAGTGATTTGACCGAATGTAGACAAGCAAACACGGGTGGGTGGCCTTGCGTTCCGTGATGTAGCTGCGCCACGGCCTAGCACCCTGAACTACCTTCGGCCGAGTTTCCTTCACATGGTGTATCACTTGCAGTTCTTCGTTGCAATGTGTCTACCTGACGAAAGACCACATGACATACAC